>FIZR01031323.1:0-17514 GCA_900060175.1 Ferrisia virgata | reverse complement strand
GCAGAATATTATTACATAGATATCTCCAAACCCAATCACCTGTTGCATGAGAAAGCTAGGAATTCTGGCGTTGACAATGCACATATTGAGACAGTAGGGGCCAGCAAAAATCAACCAAATGAGTTGTTATCTGGAGAATGCCGGAAACAATAGAACATACTCGATCAATTTTGTACTTTGAGTCGAATGAATGATGAATGGATTAAACCATAGAGTATTATTACATATATTCGAACACCATCGCCCGTTGCATGAGAAAACCAGGCTTCCTAACCTTGTTGTCATAAACCTGAAGAAACTAGATCCGGGCAAAAATCATTGCACGCCATGTTATTTGAGAATTTTCAGAATAGAACATGCATGACATTTTTATACGGAGTGTGTTGGACAGTGATTTTCCCAAAACCTGACGTCACATACGAAATAACTGCGCTAATTCTTTTTTTTTTAGGCTTATGACAGTGTTGGCAGGCTAATGATATTTATTCTTTTAGTGGTAAGAAATTATTTCCCCAAAGATTATTCTTATCAATTACAAGCCCAGTAAACTGTTATGTGAGAAAGCTAGGCTTCCTGATTTTGTTATCACCATTCTAAAAAAATTTGTCCTCAGCAATACTAAACTGAAAAGATGGCAGTTTGGGAATCGTCAAAAAAAATACATTATTCTCGACCATTCTCATAATGTGAGAGCAGAGAAGTGATTTTCACTTTTATTTTTACTTTCTCCAGATGAATTTTTCAAAATGCTATAATTGCTTTCTGTACCACCCTAGCACAGTGTTGGTGTTAAAACCAATATATTCGAATACAAATAGTAAAATTACAAAAGTAGGGTTTTACCGTTTTGATGTCGAATCGATTATGCGTTATCTAATTCTTACGAAGATAGGTTATAGTCGATATGTAGTTCGTTTTTAGTATGTATTTGATCACCGTAAGTGCAACGTTACGTCGTTAAGTATGTACTTTGTAATCTCATTTTGAAAAATTGTCCTTTTCGCGTTTATAAACTTTAAGTCGAATTATAAAATATTCGCAAATAAAAATGTAGTTGGTTTTTTATCACTACACACAGTATTGGGCCAATGTCAGATGTTCTAGCAGTATTTCCTACATGTGGATTGTAGACATAACCATGTCAAACCATTTATTTTCATAGAAAAATCCGGAATTTTTAGACTTCCGGATTTTGTTATCATCATTCCAAAAAAATTTTTCCTCAGCAATACTAAACTGAAAAGATGACAGTCTGGGAATGGTCGAAAAAAAATGCATTTTTCCCGACCAGTCTTAGCAATATTTTCTACATGTGAATTGTAGACATGACCATGTCAAATCATTTATTTTCATAGAGAAGTCCAAATTTTTAGTATATGGATTACTGAATTGAAAATAAGACACAAAGCTGTTGTACACAACTTTATATTTCCTCTCTTACAGAATGTTATGCATCGTGGAACATAATATTTCTTTTTCCCTACTGGGAATTTTAAAAAGTCTTCTACCTAAAATAGTCTATCAGTTTCCCAATTCATTTTCAGGGGCTAGGCATGCTACCTGAAAAACTGATTTACTTTGGTGGTCACCTTGATATCCATCACTAGCATAATTTGTTAGCAGGTCTGGTTTGTCTTGTGTACAAGGGCGTTAAAGGTAGCTAGATATAGTTTTTAATACGAAAGATGTTTGATCTTTGGTACTCACCTCTTTATCTAAAGACGCTTCCAAATGTAATTTATTCGGACTCATGACGAACTCTTTGCTAACTTCGATGGACGGTTGCTCGCCTTGCTTGATGGGAGCGTACATAATTTTACGTATAGCTAATCTAACTGAATTTCTGAAATATAAACAAAAATAAGAAAAAATTAACATCTTTAGATTAATTATTGAAACATACGATGGATCATAAAAAAAAAAAACTAATTACAAAGCCTCGCAATAGGATGCTTTTTGAGTCGGATTTTCATATAGTAAAAGGAATATGCGAATTGCCTACTTATAAAATTAAAACACGAGTGCTCTGGGGGGGGGGGGGTCAGGCAGATATTGAAGTGATAGCAGAAACCCAGACATAGCACATTTAGAACCCCTACTGAATCTAACTATCAAAATTTATTTTCGTAGCTCAATTTGAAGAGGGGTTATGCGAGGAACAAACTCTGCAAAGTAGAGAAGACCAAAAAACCACATATTCAGGGCTGTGAAGGGGTGAAAAGGGAATTGAATCGTTTACGTACATAGGAACTTTAATTCATAACTGCACAGTTTTATAAAAAAGGCCCACTGACTAAATAAAGAAGTGTCCTTCATAATCATCTGATAACACATTCATCAAGCGAATCTGATGCTTCACGAACAGAATGTTTTTCACAATCTTCGTAATCGAAACTACCTCCGTATCTGCGAATGGATTTTCATAAATATCCGATTGCGGATAAAAATCGATCCCAATTTGAATAAAACAAATAATGAAAAATTTTCACATTTCAATCCTTCGGAAAACATTTGATTACGACCGCTATAAATACAAAATGCAACCCCAAGGATCATCTTGTTTACGTAAAATGTCAGGTCGCGGGTATTAGCGTCATATTTTTTTTTTTCAACGGTATTTTTTCGTATTTATTTTCCACCTCGCTAATGGCGAAAAAATTAACGTGATTGTTCAAAAAAAAATAGCTCGTTTCCACATTTTTTCTATTCTGCAAACCAGGAAGCGATCGGGGACAGAACTTTTACCGTATCACCGACACACCAGCACCACGTACACAGATTTTGACGAACGTGCGGCAGATACCTTTGCTTGCGGCACTTTTCGCATGAAGGAGCACTTTTACAAATTAAATTCACGACTATATCCGTCGCATCGTGTATTTTACAACACTAATTTTCGCAGATAGTTAATTCGAATAACGTTACCGAGGGCCTGAAGCGTGATTTAATTCGCACGGGGACATTTCGCTTTTATTTTATTCAGTATCAAATTTATACTAAGCGAATTTTCTCGTGAAATTAAAATTTTTATGGCGTTTTTTCTACGTTCTACGAAGAAAAAAAATTTGAGCGAAAAATAAGCAACGGATTTGAAATCAGCGCCGTCAAAAACCCTGAAATCGATATATATGACAATACGTTATCATTTTTCACGTGATGAACTTGTCACTCTCCCCTCCTCCAAATTCTGATAATTTCAGAAAATGAGCCTTAAACATAAACTGAACTTCGCATTCGGAATCAGCAACACTGAAATACTTGAAATCAATATTTTATGATCATAGCGTACATATTTACTTATAAAACCCCCTCTCCACTCCCCAACCGTTCACACATTCAGAAAATCTACCCTAAATTGAAAATAAACTCCGGATTCGATTTCAGCCGCATTGAAACGCTTGAAATCGATATACATGACGATATATTATCATTTTCCGTGATGTCTACCGACCTCCCCCCCCCCCTCTTACCAACGGCTGATAATTTCAGAAAATCCGTCTCAATTTCAAAATGAACCAAAAATTTTAAATTGACGATTTTGGAATTCTTGAAATCGATACACATGACACTGTGTTGTCACAGTTCTCATATTCAACCTTTTAGAAAGAACCTCTCCCCTCCCTTTGTTTTCCCTTAAATACAAGTACATTTAATGTTAATGTAGTTCAACATTAGAGTAGATATTAGTACCAACCAAGACAGTTCAAGGATGTATACCAATTACACAAATTTACAACATATTTACAGTCGATAGCATAGGTCTCATCACGGGCATGTGGGAGCGGAGGATGAGGAGGGGTAGCATCTGAAAAATGATAAAAATCCTTCATGCATATCGATTTCATGGTTTTCAGGTACGCTGAGTTCAAAAATGACATTCATTTGACGATTGGAAACGTCATTTTTCAAGTATACATGAAATGGACCAGTAAAACAGCAATATATCGTTATCAATATCGATTCTAGAGTTTCTGATTGAAATGTAGGATATTATTTCAACACTTTTACGTTTAAATTCCATTACTAAACAAGATTTTAACTTTTTATTACATTTTCGACACTTCTGGTACCGCCCAAAAGATAACTACAAATTTATACCGCATATCCGACATCCGCAGCTCGACAACGAGTACAATTTCCATCGAGTACGCAATTTGTAACACGTCGACATGATATAGAGGTGACGTTTACGCACACACAAGAACAAATACACAGCTATACACGAATACTCATATAATCTACAACCACAGCAACGACAAGGAAGACGAATATCGTACGCGAATTTCCGACTCTCGAGCAATTTAATTTCCAATTGCGAATTCACCTATTTCGCACAAACGCGAATTGTTTTTAGCTGGGAAATGGGCGAACGTGCAATGTGTATAGAGTCGATGAATTATATAGCTTGGCGGTGCATAGTAAAAATGGCAACGATCGATGAAGGATGTCGAACAGCGAAGCAGATGAATTTATTCTGCTTCGCAGGGTCGTGATGTAAAATGTAAAGGTATTTTTTTTTTGTAGTAGAGTCAAATGTGAATAATTTCGATATAATAGGTACTTGTTATCTACCTGTGTCTACATTTGAAAAACAATTTTTTCTCTCCTTCTTACCACTTTAAAATGGAATATTTTTGCAGCTAGTACCGGCCATTTGAACGTTTGTAGTAATAAGAGATACACACGAGTACCGAAGTTGCAGTATTTGTACTTGAGACAAGTTTAGTAAAATATTTAGGCAAGAAGCGATGCTGCGTAATCAATTTAAAGGTAAATATGCACCGAGCATTGTACACATTGTGCGAGAATGACAGCTACTGTAAGAGAGTAGCATATACAAGGTAATTAGTCCGATTTCTCGACCGGCTAAAGACTGGAGAAACGAGACAGTTCGAAACAACTGTGTTTCTCGGCTCGTTGAAAAATTGACAAGGGTACGTGGTGTGGTATCTGTTCAGTGTACTGTGAATAATTATCCCTATATTCCTAAATCCCTTATACCTACGAGCTCATAGGTACCTGGTATCAAGTTGTTGCGATACAAGAAAGCGAGTTTAGTTCGGAATTTACTCATATTATTACGATGGTAGGTAGGACTTGATATATGAAGCATTGAGCATGTATGCTAACTGAAACCCCTAACATGTATTCAAAATTAACTCAATTACTCACTTCAAAATGAGTCTATCTACCAACAAGTGAATGTTGTACCATATTTAGGCTTTCGAATATAAATTACTAGTCTTTTTCAGTAATGAATGATTCATCTCAGATTATTAAATATTACATAATGACCAACTGATGATTGTAAAACGAGTATCTGATTATAAGGTATTTACTGGCCTTTCAATGCTGTCAATGTTCACTAGAGATTTTTGCTCATTGAGCAATAGTATGAGACTCACAATAGAGCAGCAGCTGAGCTAGAACATATCTAAGGAACTTACTAGACTTACAAATCAAATTCCAACATATTCGTTAAATTTAGAGGGAAGATTTTTTTTTCCAAATTAAATAAAATTAAAAGGATACGTGAATTGTTTCATTTATGGAATAAACAAAAGAAGTGCTCTGCGATTTTTTCTTGATCAGTGGTGAGAGTACAGGTAAATATTGGAGTGAATAGCTGAACTCACAAAAGGTATTTCAGAGCCTCTATACTGAATCTACACATCAAATTTTAAACCCTTGTCTCAATTTCAACTGTGGATATGAGAAGGGTAAATAATTCGAAACATTACACAAATTAATCAAAAAACTACTTTTTCGATGCAGTGGAAGGATGAAATGAGGCTGGAAAGTCAATTCTTACCAAAGGCAGCACATCAAGAAACCCCGCTAAATCTACATTGCCAATTTACAATCCTCTGGCTCAATTTTAAAGGGAGATATGGGAAGGATGAATATGAAAAATAAGAAAAACAACCAAAAAATACCTTTTTTCGGAGCTGTACGAGGGAGAGAAGGGTAAGCAGTGGGGCTTAAAAGTTAAAACCTCCGAGAGGCGTATCTAGGAACCAATTTCAACCTCTAAGGTCGATTTGGAAAGGGAAATATGATCGAGACAATTTCAAAGAATATGAAAAACCGACCAAAAAATATACGCTTTCGGAGCTATGAGAGGATGCAAGAGGACTTAGAAGTCGAATTCCGCCAAAAGAAACTTTTAATACTTTTACCAAATGTACATGGTAAATTTCAACCCTCTACCTCAAATTACAGAGGAGAGGGGAGATATGCGTGGAACAATTGTTTTTCAGTGTCAAAAAAGAGAAAAACCCATACCTTTTTCGTTCTAATTGACGTATCGGGTTGCAATTTTGGTCCCTTAGCACCCCTCTCCCAAATTTGGACATAACTGTATTTTGATCCCAGGCCATTCCCTTCCAAAAGTATCAAATTCGCCGTCAATGTAAGCCTACTGCTCAAATTTGACTGATTTTGGTTGATTTCGAACTGACCAAATTATTATGGGTTTCCCAAAGGGAGGGGGGGTGAAGGGGGTGGAATGAAAATAAATAAAAAGGAATAAGTATCCGACATTGCTAAGAATGGCCTCAATGATCTTCCAAGACTGCAAAACAAATTTTGCTAATACCCCCCCCAACCATCGCCGTAGGTTTATGGTCCTTAATAACCTTTTTTTCATTGACTATACGACTTGGAAAATCAGACTAGTTTCAGATTGAGAGAAGCTCCACTTTGTCCCAATTTTTCATTATTTTTTCAGCAAAATCACACGACTTTTTTTCAGGTAGAAAGAAAAGTGGGGGGAATCGGATTTTTATAAAAGTAGATAATTTTCGATTTAGAATGGAAGAACACAAACGACACCTCTCAAGTTATAATGGTCCTAGGTGCATCTTTTGGGAGTGTCGGAAATTCAGCTCTAAGTCAACTCCTCACAGACTTTAAATAATGAATTTTTAAGCAATTTTTGTCATTGGGCCAATTGATCCCTCGCCTCGATTGAGCTACGTGGCATAGATTTGGCAATGGATTTTAGATGTACCTTCTGAATGTTCCAATATTTTATTCTTCTTACACCCACCTCCTCCTCCTCTTAATAGCTCCCAAACAGTCGATTTTCAGGGGTTCTGTTCTTCACTCGGCTCCCTTCCTAGTTGAACTAGGGGGTTGAAATTTAACATTTTTAATGTATCTTCAAGATATGCTTTCTAGTAACCTCCCTCTGCCATTTCTCCAGCCCTCTAAACAGTGATTTTTTAGATTTCTTTTTCGTTTTACAATTTTTTCTCTTGGCTAACTCCTTTGTTAATTAAAGTAGGTAATTGAATTTGACGTGCAGAACTCAGTTAGTGGCCCTGTTTGAGGTTCCACTAAAAAACGCAACCTATATCCCTGGATTTTGGTTGGAAAAATTTTAGTGTACGCGCGTATATCTCAATCAAAATTTTCTGACATAAAATTTCACCAATTTTTGCGTAAAGCTAATAGTTTTAGAAATAAATGCAAAAAACGCATTTTTTGAGAGGTTTTGGCCTCTATGAGCATAACCCCAGTGCTGAAAAAAATTAAATCATACTTCTAGCAAAAAGTAATGCACATTTTGAGGGGAAAAAATGTTTAAGTAGCCCTCTTGTTTCGTTTTCACTGGCCCCTTATTCAATGGGATGGAAAATTAATTTAAAAAATCGTGTAAGTAGGTCTTCTCTCCCATAACAAATTGGTATGATTTTTAATATTTTCTCTGGAACACGCTTTAAAATAACATTTTCCCCTCTGGGAAATACATTTTTTAATAATCGTGATTGATGAAAAGGTCGGCAGGGGGGGGGAGTTCCGGTACAAAATTATATTTTGCTCTATCAAATTAAACGTCTAGTGTACTTTTGAAAGATGTCATTCAATATTGATGGTCGTTAATACCAATTAAAAATTTATATTCAGCCGCTGCTCGATAATTTCACTAGCATTACAAGACAAATCTGTAGATAAAAAATAAATGGTTTAATTTATCTACGACGATGATGGAAACGATAAGGACTAAAAAACTTCAATCAAGAGCGACGAGCAATATTACTCGTATAAAACGAACCGAGATGTAAATTCACAGCAATCTCTCATATTTCTAATGAATGTACCAAAGAAGAAAATTTGTTAAACTTTTCAGTTCTACGCTGATCTAGGCAGGTACACCTAGGTATTGGCAAAGCTTTGTAAATAAATACGTATTATCGCTCGACGAAGAGGTAAAATTTATTTCTCGATGTAATGATTCGTCGCAGGTGGAGAAGAAGACTATCTCATTTATCAACAGAAATTTACACCAGTAGCAGATGTATAGGTTGGTAAGTTTTCACGTAACAGTATTCAACGTCTTCACTAATTACAGTTGGGTAATGATAATGAACAACTCGTCGTTAGATACTTTCAATTATCGACTCTAATTCATTATTCGATTTTCGCAAGGGTGTGTGCAGATCGTCTTACCATCTGCAGGTACCTATATCATCTAAGCCATGTACCTTATTCTTTTTCTTTTTTTTTTTTGTTTTTTTTCCCCTCTTAAACAGAAGTTTTCATCTACGTTACTTAGAGATAGATAGGAAGGTAAATGTTGAATAAGTATTTCAACGACGTTATTCGTATATGAAACGACTGTGTAATTTTTCGTTTGTCGTTACACAGTGCCCGGATTATTTTATCTACACTTAGAAAATTAATCGAGAATAATCGCGATGAAAACCAGTATTTTACTTTTAATTTTCATCGTTAGTCAGCTTTATTTCACGACGAATATGGTGCAAGGGCACCAGAAGGAATGCGATGAGCTCAAGTTTCATAAAAATGAAGATGGTAAAAAATTAATAAAACAACTGGAATCAGAACTAAACCCAGGCGTGTTATCGAAATGTAAGTTGTGTGCGAAAATTTACACTCTTTTGCACGTGTTTTCTCTAAGTATTATGTATACGTAATGTTGACGATGGTTTTAATTTTTCAGTAAATAACGTGATTAAATTCGGAATATTCGGCAGTACACTGAAACAAGGTATAACCGCTATACGCATTTGTAAATGCATCGGGGCAAAATTAAATAACGTTGGTTTCAACGAAACTTACGACATCAGGGCTCCCAAAGCCAGCAAAGATATGTCAATATCAGTTCTCAATAAAACGTACAACATACAACCATTTCACTGTACTGGCAGCATCAAGCCGGACGGCGATTTTTTCGACTATTACATTTTACAAGGGCCATCGATTACATCTTATATGTTTATGCCGATCGAGTACGATATCTTTGTACTGAAGAACCAGAAAGATCCAATCACAGAGCAATATGAATTCAAATTCGTAGGCGTATTGAAAAATGTATCTTTGAAAAAGTTTACTAGAGAGGTATTCTAAGCAGCTTAGGCTTACTATGGTTTAAAGGATATGTAATACGAATATATTTTTCAATAATTATTTACTATTTTTTAGTCAACTTTTGGTAGAATAATCGAACTTCGTATAGGTGCCTCTTGTATACATAAAAGAATAGGAGTGACTCGAGCTCTCACTACTACGTAAAATTATAAGAATGTAAGATCATCGTATTTTCTCAAAGTAGAGAGGAAGGGGAAAAGAGGGATGTTGCAACATTCTTAACAGGTAAGTCTGTATTTTCCCAAAGTAAAAGGGTGATGATTTTTCTTGAGCAGAGTCAAGGGTACTGGTAGATGTAGGAATGAATATTTGAAACCACCCAATGCCACATCCAAGACCCCTACATACTAAAATTCAATCTTTCAGCTGAATTTGTTAAGGAAGTAAGCGTAAACCAAACTCAAAAAAGAAGAAAAATCCTCCGAAAACTCAGTTTTCCGGAGCTGTAAGGAGCTGCAATAAAGGTAAAAAATTAAAACCACCAAAAAGCACAGCCGAAGCTCTTACTAAACCTACACAACAAATTTCAACATACAAACTCAATTTGGAGGGAAGAAATACGAAGAACGAGCTCAACAAATTAGGAAAAGGAACCAAAAAACACTTTTTCGGTGCGGTGAACCGGGGTGATTGGAAGGAGGGGGAGGGGTATCAATGATGTTTGAAGAGTCAAAACTCTCCAAAAGACTCATCTAGGATCTCTTTTGGAGGGGAGATGTGCGTGGAACAAACTCAAAAAATAACAAAAACCAACTAAAAAAACACTCTTCTTGGCTATGAGGGGGTGTAGAGGCTGAAAAGCTGAAACCCTTAAAAAAACACATCTGGAGCCCCTACATACTAACATTCAAGTCGTTAGCTCCATTTGGAGGGGAGATATGCGTGGAGCACCTTAAAAAGTAAAGAAAACTCTACCAAAACCTCTTTTTCAGGGCTGCGAAGGAGGGGAGGGAAGGTAACAGGTGAAAATTCGAAACCCGCCAAAAAAGCACATTTAGAACCCGATACAAGCCAAATTTCAATCCTCTACTTCATTTTGCAGCTTAGACATGCGAGGGATAATCTTAAAAATTAGGAAAAACGGTCCGAAAAACTAATTTTTTTGCACTGTAAGGGATACAACGGAGATAAGAAGTTAAAACTCTCAAAAAGCACTTCTAGGACATCTACTTAAGGTACAAACCAAATTTCAACCACCCAGCTCAATTTGGAGGGAAGTTATGTGTGCCACAATATCGAAAAATACAAAAAACTGACCTAAAAATTTAAGTTTCGAGGCTATGAAAGGGGGTGGGTATAATGGGGCTGAAAAGCCAAACCACCCAACAGGCACATCTAGAACCCTTCTATAAGCAATGTGTAAAATTTTGACAAACAGCTCAATTTGTAGAGGAGTTATGCGTGCTGCAGTCTCAAAAAATACGAAAAACTCATCAAAAAACTTGAGTTATCATAAACTTAATTTGGAGGGGAGATATGAGTGGATTAGCATTTTTCAAAGTCTAAAAGGAGAATAGCTCTCATTTAGCCCCTCGTGATTGACATATGAATTCGATTTTTGGATATGTGATACAACTTTTGGTTCTGTATCGATTGGTGTAAAAACGAACAATTATTACAAATTTACCTCTTCAGCACACCCCTCTCTCAAATTTGTACAAAACTAAATTTTGACTCAAAGTTATCATCTTTTATATGTATCAAATCCTCCGCCAATCTAAACCTACTGTCTAAATTTGACCGATTTTAATCTGTATCGAATCGAGTAAATGATTGTAAGTGGTTGTGGGAAGGGGCTGGGGAGAGGAGAGAAAAATAATCTAATATGATTAAAATGGTTTCCAAATGACCTCCTACGATTTCAAAAAATGTTGCAAAATTTGCCTAGCACAACGTTCACCATACAAAGGCCAATTTGAACAAATGTTTTGTCAAAATTCAAAATGGAGGAGGAGGGTAATTGGGGCACTGCAAAATTTTGAGAACAAAAAATTTGTAAAAATTCTAGTTTTAAATAGTGAACTTTGTACCAGGCAACTTTTGCAATATTTTTTGTTAGATATAAAATTTGCCTATCTTGATTTTTTGAAGGGACTCCATAAAATTTAAACAAAAGCTCATCATCAGTAGGTCTCAGTCGCTTATGACTGTATTGCACCTAAAAGAGTGCGCCATCTATCACCATCCCGAGGCTTGTGGAGCAGCTCTTACCACAGAAACCATTCGCGCTTTGATGATGTCAGACCACTTGGTCGAAGATCTTCCACTCCCTCTTTTAGCAGGCGCCTTACTATAGAGAATTCATCTTCTGGTCACACGCCCAAAATACTCTGGAATGCGTTTCTCGCATAAAACACAGCCTGCCTAGCTCCTATGTTTCGCTGACGGTTAAAATGTTGGTTATTCATGTCGTCCAGGGTACCCTCAGCATCCTTTGCCAGACTCACATCTCAAAAGGTGTCAATTTTTCTTTTATCATCTGCCTTCAACGTCCATGTTTCCGCGGAATATAGGAAAATAGAGAAAACAAGTGACTGTATAAGTCTCTTCCTTGTATTTCTGATGATTTTGTAATTACATGTGACATTATGTAGTCTAGTAATAGCTGATTCGTTCAGAGCAATTAGGCACTGTATTTCTGCCGACGAGCCTCCATCTGCTTCGATGATGGAGCCTAAATATACAAAAGCGTTGACCTTTTCGTATCCTCTCAAAGCTGTAGAAACTGAAAGACATTTGGCCCAATCCACCCCCATGACTTTTTTCAACTGGCTATCTTCACTAGGTTGACGAGCTCCACCATTTCTTCTTCATCCGAAGCAATTAAGGTAGTATGATCTGTACATTGCAGATTAGAGATTCTTCTTCCTCCAATGGAAATACCACCAGTCCAATGTTCTACAGCCTCTCGAATTATGAGATCTCCATAGATGTTGAGGAGATAATATGTATCCTCGGCGCACTCCCTGTTCCACTTGGAAAGCCTTAATATTCTTCATCATCAATTCTCATCACCATAGAATTGAACTTACAAAGGGAATCCACCAAATATACTATACGAGCAAGAACTCCCATTTCTCTTAAAACTTTGAAAAGCATCTTCCAATTCACGCTGTCAAAAGTTCTGTTGCAATCTATGAAACACGTCACTGTAGGTAGATTGAACTCCCTGCACTTTTCCATGATTTGCCTTGTGCCTCTTCCTGGCATGAACCCACCTCGTTCAGGTGGAAGTTGGCTGAGTAGATACGCCTTGATCTGGTTGTTTAGGATTTGTAACATGACTTTGCTGCCATGTAGAATTAGAGCGATGGTTCGATAATTAGAGAATAATATTGCATTTCCTTTCTTACGCAAGGGAATGAGCACTGACTTATACCATTTAGTAGGCCATTTACTATTCTAGCATATCATACTGCAAGTTACCATACTACTTTGATTCCATTTTCACCAAGAGTCTGCCACAATTCAACTTTAATACCATTCCAACCGGGTGGTCTGCATTTCTTCATTGCATTCATCAGCTCCCTTACTTCATCAAGTAGGATGTTTGGCTCATTTTCACCTGTCCTTTCGATTGTAGAAACCAGTTGGTTTACTTCTGGTGTTCCACTGTCTTGGTACAACCGTTTGCAGCATATTTTCCAGCTGTCCAGGATTACATTAGAATTTCACACAACTGTGCCATCATCTTTCTTGATCTCGCGAGTTTTAGGTTTAAAATCTCTAGCGATCTGATGTATTCTCTTGAATACTGCATTGGTCTCATTGCGGTCTGCGTATTTCTGTATTTCATTGCAAGATTGGCTAAGAGAGACTTCTCTGTCTCTACGACAACACTGCTAGACTGATCTGTTCAGTAGCCTATATTCTTCGTTGTCACCACAACATTTGGCTTGCTTACGCTGCTCCATAATCAGCAGGGTGTCCTCTGTTATCCATGGCTGCTTCTTCATCGGTGAAAAAAGTCCGTGCTTTCTTCTTTGGCTTTTTCACATGGATTCGCAGTCGTACTCTAGCTACCAGAACTTGATGATCCGATGCCGCATCAGCTTCTGGATATGTTTTGGCTCTAATGATCGACGATTTCCATCTTTTCTGGATTAGAGCGTAGTCAATTGCGATTATGTTGTTGGAATAAAGAATTCAACAGCACAAGCTGCTGTTCCACGTAGAACTGGAGACGCTTATCTCCGTGTTTATTCCTTGTTCCTTGACCATGACTATCAACTACACCATAGTAAGCACCACTGCTATCAGTTTTCCCAACTTTGACATTAAAGTCTCCCAGCACCAGTGTTTCTTCAAGGACACTGTAGAATTCTTCAATTTCTTCATGTGGTACTGTACAGGTTGGGGCATATGCTTGGATGATACTTATGGTAGATAGAGCTGCATGAATTTTGACAACTGTTGTCCGATCATTGATGTCGCTTTCACCTAACACCAGGTATTTTATATGCTCCATCAATAATGGAGACAGGCTAAATGTGCACACACGAAAGGCGGAAAAAGGAAAAACGATATTGAATGGTTCAATGTTAATTTACTTTATCCATTCCGATAATATGATGTAGGGTATTTGTGAAAAAACATTAAGCTGATTAAAAAGATCTGAAAACAGTTTTTTAAGAATAATGAATCAGTATGAAAAAAAAGTACGAAGAGCAATTCCACGTTTCCAAGAACTAAAAAAACGCGATCATTAACGAGCATGTGGAATAGAGGAATTTTCAAATCATCATCAGCGGTTTGCCGCACACGTCACACGACGAAAAACTATTACTTTTAATTCGTTTTACTTACAATCAGCAACTGAATGATTGAAAGATGACTAAGAGCTTTCAATTATCCACGTCACGCGTCGCAATTCGAAGCACATTTTCACAAGTGTTGGTAGGCGAAGATATGTACTAGATAGGAGGTGAAGTAAACATAATGAGTGAATGTCAGAGTTTTTTATGTTTGGATTTTATTCACAAAACGAGGGAAACACATACGTTACTCCATCATCACAATCAACGTGAAAACATGAAAAACAAATAGCACTATATATCATTTGATGAAGTTGGAAGCCACACTTCGCACATGTACAACAACTGCACTCTTTTCTTCGATCATCACTTATGGTTTTTTCATCGCTTGAAAACATTCTCAAACATACCATAGTCGTAGTGTAAAGTGTACAGTGTACATCTTCTACATCTACACTTCGTTCGAATTGAAATTTTAAAATAATAATGAAAGTGATTTATGTTTTAATGTTGGTGAATTTTTATTCTACAACGACTTCGGTACTAGCAAACAAACAAGTCTGCGGAACTTTAAATTACATCAAAAATAATCTTCAAGATTTGAAAACACAACTCGTAGGAGAACTACCGTGGTGGTCGGTGACTAGTAAGTACGAAATCAATAAAATCGGCGTACTTATAGATTTTAAGTAGGTCTATATTGAATTTTCATGAAAATCTTCCAGTTTACAATGTACTTGTCAAATTACGATTTTTCGAAGATCATAACTCCAACTTGGAAAAGAATGAAACCACCCGCAACATTTGCAAGTGCTTAGTGTCCAAACATTTTCAAACGGATTACGACGCTATTCAGAGCCCATTTCTCACAATCGGTGATCCGGTCGAAGTACTTTCCTCCGGTGTCAAATACGAACTACCGCTGATCAATTGTCGTGGCTACTACAGCGAAACTGACACTTTTAGTTTTTATATTTTTAGAGGCAACAGTGCTAAATCTTTTGTCACGAACGATAGAATGTATGATATATATTTACTGCAGAATCGCTACGATAAGTTGGCAGAAACAGATACATTTATTTGCGACGGTATATTGGAAAATGTACCCATAGATAAGTTTAATCCGAATACGAAGCTTACGTAGAAGTTCATATTAATTTTCCATTGGGAAGGGGGAGAGGAGGTTTCCAAATATGAGTCCAACTAAAAAATAATTATTTTATAATATTTTTAAAAATATTATAAAAATTGACAATTTTTTTATTCAAAAAACACTTTATAAAAAATTTTGAAATTTGATCATCTATGGCTTCCTCTTAATTCCGGGTTCACGATGCTTTTCCCCGATGAAAGAAGAAGGTACCTTCAGATAAAGGCAAATTTAAACCACTTACTTAACGTTACGATAAATTTCAAAACACCAAATCAAAAATCTACCCAAAGTCGCCTAAACAATTACTTTATCAAGACTTCAGATGGGAGCGAAGTGATTTGAAAGATTTGAACAATCAAAAACAGATCAACTTCCATTGCGTTCGTTTTATTGAAATAAAAATTATTATTCAACAAGTATGGATGCCTTATTTTTTATTTCCTATTGCTAAAGAAAACCATGACATGGGGGGAACGGGTAGGTCATCATAGACTTTGATCTCGGAAGACCATTTTGACCATTTCTGAGTATGTCATATAATTTTTTTCATTTTTTATTACATATACATTTTTATTTACCAAAGACTAAAACCGTATACCGTTGTAATTTGAGGGGGGAAGGGGTATCAACGAAATTCATTTCGACGTCCTAAAAGACCACAGAGGCTGTTTTCGGTCCTGTCGGTTATTTATTCCGACAACGTTTCTTATACTTCCTCCCTCTCCCCCTTCCTTGGAAATAGAAAATCATAGGGATTTTCGATTTGAGGAAGGGGGAGAGGGAGGAAGTATAAAAACGTAAAAATTTTCCCTTTTTAAGCCAATTGATAGGGAACCAAAATCCAAAAAAACCAACCTCTTAAGTCAATTAGGAGGGGTTTCGATCCTGAAAAAGAGCTGTTCCTCGCCTATTTCTCCACCAAATTGAGCTAGGAAGTAGAAATTTGGTAGGTACATTCAGTAGGGGGCTTAATTTTCAGCTTTTCAACCAAAATTGCTAGAATCTAAATTACTTTAAAAATTAAATTGCGTTTCTTATTGTTTCTCAATTAGCTACTGTGGAATCTAGAACGATATCGATATTAGTGGTATCGATATTCTGATATTTTTCATACCAAATATCCAAACGTTGAGAATTTTTTGTTCAATGTCAAGATTTGAAGGAGCTATGAAAATTCTAACTAGCTTTTGAAGCCTTTATTAATTCAATTTAAACTCATCCACAAAGTGTATTTCCTGTGTACTTTTTTCTATTGAATTTCTTACGTCTCGTCGTGGTGACCATTTCGTCAAGTCACTGCAAACTTATGTCCCTAGTAAAATTTTGATTAAATTTTATTATTCAATTTGGTACATATTTTTACGATTATTATCACACTTTAATCAATTTTATAACTCTCATAATAAATTTTTACGACAATATTTTTTCAACAATGTGGCTAATTTCACAACAATCGAATCTCGAGAAGTATTTTTATTTATGAGTGTAACTTCTACGTATGTACAGGAACAGGAGGGTTTAAATCTGTTTTGGTATCAATACGAAAAATACAAGTAATTATGCAAAACGGGTTATAAAATCAAAATAATGCATACACCTAAATACCAGATTAAATAAAATACAATTTATGAAGATTTTAGCAATTTTTCCGATAACGCTTATTTCAAAGATTATGTGTACCTAGCTTTAAATCTATTTAAAACGTTTTTGGTGCTGTTTTCCATCATTGATTTTATAATAGCAATTTTATTAAACTCAACAATAATACAAATAGCGTCCTCCACTATCATCATCGTATGGAAAATTTACATTCTCCTTTCTTTTCAAAAATCGATAGAGGTCATTACCTAGATAAAAATTCAAATCTGTACCTCTAGGTACATCACAACGACATTGACTCTCTCATTGAATGTTCGTTCGTCCGTATTGCCCTTGAATTTTGAAAATTTTACTTTTATAAATTTTCAATTGAAACAGTAGCGATATGGTTTCCTTTGAAGTGAATTTTTTCAGCTTCCAAATGTAAAAAAGTCGAAAAAAATTATTATTAAAAAAATTTTTAATTTTGACAGATATATACGGCTGAGCTGTTCTTATACACGATCAAAGGTAAATTTATGCCTATATTTAGTACTGTTAAAGCTTGTAAAATTCCTTCTTTTTTTTTTTTTTTTTTTTTTTTTTTTTTTATACGAAAAATGGCTATTTTTT
>FIZR01031320.1:0-18926 GCA_900060175.1 Ferrisia virgata | reverse complement strand
TTTAATGAATCGTGTAATTTGTTATTTTCCACTTTTTTTTTTTTTTTTTTTTGAACTAGCGTTTCACTACCTCGCGATAAAAAAAATAAAGCGCAAAAATTAGCGTCAAGTTCAACAGGGAGAGCCAAAATCAGCACTGGATTGCCTTTAATTTATGGCCCCGCGGAAAACGTCGAAGCTATCTATAAAGCTTGCAATACCACGTCATCGGTTAAAAAATATCCTTTACAAAAGGTCCATTTAAATATTTGTTAACCTGTTCGATGAACACTGAAATAAGTAAATTCTTTCTTCACTGTTCCACAGGTTGCTTGCGAAACCATTCAAAAGTTGCCAAAAGTAATATTCACGATTAACGGAACAGACTACAGCTTAACTGGAGAAGATTACATTCTCAAGGTATGCTGTATTCGCAAATTAGCTTATAAAATAGAATCATGTTTTATGATAAATTACATAAAACACGTATAACTAATTCGTAATATACGTCTACGTAGATTCACGACGAATGTATCGTTGGATTCGAAAAGATGAGTTATCAATCCGATTTCGAATGGAATTTAGGAAATATTTTCCTACTGAAATTTTACACCGTATTTGATTTGAATAATCACAGAATTGGATTTGCTGAAAGCATTCGTAAATAAAATTCTATTTTACGAATAATTACGCTAATTACTGCGGCCAATTTTTATATTTATGTTACATATACGGTTCGTAATAAATTCATAACCCTTTAACTTTAATCTCAGTACACGAAATCTATGAAAAGAAATGTTTTCCAAAACATGAATTTAATCGCACGAAATGAATGTACCATGTATCAATAAAAGTAAAAAGAAAATACGATGTAAAAATTTTTATGAAATTTCAATCAAATGGAGCATGAAATATTGATAGTGAATTTTTTTCAGTATATTTTCCCACAAGGGAAATTTCCTCCAAAGCGAACTAATAATGGCAACACTCGGTAGGTTGTACGTTTTAGTTATTTATGAAAGGTTGAAAGCTCGAAACAATCGAAACACACGAAGCAGCGTTGATTAAAAAAATTTTAATTTCATTTTTTAAAATTCTAATTTTCTAAACCTGCACATGCTCTGTAACATGTTTATTTTTTTTTTATTTTTTCAAAATGACTAAAATTATTCTAAAGAAAAAATTTTCTTTTATGGGAATTTCGCCTTAAATTCCCATTTGTTATACCAGCAAATGGTTAACTCGTGAAGCTTACATGCATAATCGTTGGCATAACCAAAGAATTTAATGAGCTCAGATCAAAATTTCATTTTCGACCGATCCTTCTGCCCATGAATCTTTAAAATAAGTAGCAGTAAACTTCTCCCCCCTCCCCCCAGCATAGGCAGAAACTCTAAGATTTTGAAATCTACCATTTTTTCCCCCTTAAAAATCCATAATTTTTCATTTTTCAAAATTCAACAGCAATCTTTATGGTTTTTGCTCAAACCATGCAGTGGTTTGGCTCAACTCTATACCGACAAAAATACATTAAATTTTGGAAATACGTTTCAATTGGCGGTAAAATTCATATTTTGGAGTGAGGATGACCCAGGGTCAAAATTCACTTGTGCCCAAATTTTGGGGAGGGGGTGCTGAGGGGCTGAACTCGCAAAAATCGTTCTTTTTTAAATCAATCGATAGGCAATCCAAAGTTATGTAACATATCCAAAAATCAGTCTCCTAGGTCAATTAGGAAGAGTTATGGGGAAGGGGGGAGGTAGTTCGCCAAATAAGGATAGGGGGTGAAAATCTGGTATGCAGATTGAATTCCCAGTCCCACTGCACCCCTTCGCAACGCTAGATATTGTCAACGAAAACAAGGCTATTACAGTCTATCGATCAATGGCCGTAGGGGGGGGGGGGGAATACCAACAAAATCCGTTTTGGAGTCCTTGAAGACCATCGAGACAAGTTTTCTCCACGTCAGATACCTATTTTTATTTTTATTTTTTTTTCACCGAACATTAAAATCATTTACTCTGCTCGATACCGGCCAAAATCGCTCCAATTCGTCGAATCGTCATGAGTGGGGATGACTTTGGAACAAACTCAAAAAATTAGAAAAAAACATAAAAAAAAACATATTCGTGGCTGTGCGGGGAGGGGGGAGGGGGGGTTGAAATGAGGTTGAAGAGTCGAGACCCCCAAAAAGGCACGTTTACGGTGGTCCCTAATGAACGTACATACGAAATTTCAATTTCCTAGCTCGTTTTAGCTCATTTTGGTGGGGAGATATAAGAGGAGCAGCCCATTTTCAAGGTCAAAAAGGGGGAAAACCTGCATATCGCCTATCCTAATCGATTCAGGCGGTTGATTTTTGGATATGC
The DNA here is from genome assembly GCA_900060175.1 of Ferrisia virgata. Classification (NCBI taxonomy): domain Eukaryota; kingdom Metazoa; phylum Arthropoda; class Insecta; order Hemiptera; family Pseudococcidae; genus Ferrisia; species Ferrisia virgata. The sequence goes on along the minus strand of FIZR01031320.1, from coordinate 16,578 downwards.
TCTACGACTTCGGATTCTCTATCGACTGATTTAAAAAGGAAGAATTTTCGTGTTTTTGGCCTCTCAGCACCGTCTTTCCCCACAGTAGGGCAAAACTGAATTTTGATCGAAGATCATCTTCACTCATGTATCAAGTTGGTCGCTAAACTGAGCCCATTGATCGAATTGGAGCGATTTTAGTCCGTATCGAGCGGGGTGAATGATTTTAATATTCAAGAAAAAAAGAATAAAAAAATAGAAATAAATATCTGACATGGCCAAACATTGGCTTAATGATTTTCTAGGACCCCAAAATGGATTTTGGTGGCATTTACCCCCCTTCCCCCAACTCCTTCTCGGTCGTTGGTCGAGAGACTGTAATAGCCTGGTTTTCATTGACAATATGACATAGAAAATGAGGCTAAAAATCAATATAAAACCACACGTTGAAAACGAAAATCATCATAGCCCCTTTCAATTTTCATTAGTCTCAACGAGTCGTTACACTTCGTCACACGTTTTCGTGGGACACCCTACATAATGTAAGATTTTGCTCCAATTAAAATATAAAATCCCACTACAATAGAATTATTAAAATTTTAATACGTGTGAAATTTCAAACTCCTTTTCTGAATTAGGAGAGCGGATATGCGAAGAACTACCTCTCTTTTCAAAGTATAAAATGGAGAAAACTCCCATTTCTCCCCTGATTTTTGAATACGTTATGCAACTTTTGATTCCACATCATAATGGTTCAAAGATGAACAATTTTTACGATTTTTGACCTTCAGCACCTCCTCTCTCAAATTTGGACACGACTGAATGTTTATCCTAGGTCATCCAATCTTCATTGGTATTGAACAAAGCGAATGATTTCAGTCCATTGTCGAAAAAATGAAAAATACTTGTAAACATATGATCAAAATGAACTTCTAAGATCATGAATTATGAAGCAAATAATGCATATCGTTTAACCTGAAAGTTATGTAGGTTAACAGAGTGAAATAGTCGTCTTTATTGTTCTTGAATAATTACGCACTCGTACGAGTACATCAAACAATGCCTTATTCTTAAAAAAGAAAAAAAAACCACGCTCTTTCGGTGGATTGGCATCACAAAACCTAAAATTTCGAAATAAGGCCTGGCACAACCATCGTTGTTGCAATATCAATGCATTCCCAATACCTTGCAGCTAGCTAGAAACAATAACATTACCCTATTTAATCATACTGAACAGTAATAACGCCATTGGCTGTAGTGAAAATATTACACCTACGAGTACTTTAGTTCGCGATTTAACATCACATACTAGACCAATCTTATAGTAATATTGTAACGATTATTTTAAAATCAGATCACCTATATTTAAATTAATCGTTCGAATCGAAAAATGAAACTAAACGATTTATCATTTATTTTTTTATTATTCGCAAGTGCCCACAAAACGAGTAGTTTTTCAGAACAAAAAGGCGGTATAAGGTGAGGAAATGATAATTCAACGAGTCCTGTCAATATTCGTACACCGGCATCACAAAACTTTTTCTCTTATTTTCAAGTATACCTTTGTGGAAAACTCATTCAACGACGAAGAAAATAAATTCCATCATTACTGGGTTGAAGTCACCAGGCATCAAACAGAACACCTGTCATGCAGACGAAGTAATCCCTCTTCAAAATCAAAATAACGTAAGCGTAATTAATCAACGAATACCAAAAATAAGCCGATAATTTGATTGCCTACCTGCCTCCTACTGCAGCTGAACTACTACGGGCCCATTTCGATTGGCACACCTCCGCAGCACTTCCACGTGCTATTCGATACAGGATCTCGAGATTTATGGGTCGTTTCGAGTCTTTGTAATAGTTTCACGTGTAATAGGGGTGAGTAAAAGTATCGCAATTGTTCTAAACGTGGTAAAATTTCAAATTTCCAATATTCCCACCCTCTTTACAGCGAATTTCAAACGATACGATCATAAGCTTTCAAATACACACCAAAGTCAGACACCACCGAATTACGAGAATATAACGTACGTACTCGGATGGGTTAATGGATTTCATTCGATAGACACTGTTTCAGTAAGTAGTTCATATAATAGCATAAAATAATTAATCCATAAGTACAACTAAGCTGATATTTTTATTAATATAAAAAATTATTTTTTCATCGTCACATTTACTCCGAATATTTCATTAAAATATGATCACATCGTCATAATTCTCGTTTCGAGCCTGATTTTCGTAAAATGAAATAGTCTTCGATCCAAAGACGAAAAAAAGTTCATCCAGCAATCTTTTTTGAGAACCGAAAACATGAGCTGGCAAAATGTCGAAACTGTCCGCTTCATTGGAAAAAGTGCAGTTTCAAAATTTTAATCCAGCACAATTGTGAGAGGGGGATGGACCCCTAAAAAAGTGATTTGGGGGACATAATCTGAACTAAAGAAAACACGAAGGATTTAGGTTCAGGTACTTCCCCCGATATCGAATATGTAATTTTTTTCCGTTGCACCCTGCAAAACCACATTCTATTGCACTTCAAGGGCAATTTTTATGCATTTTAGACGATTTTTCAGAGTAAAACAGGGCTCTTATCTAAAATATAGGTGAGAGCCAAAAAATATCCGTTAATTTTGTTAAATGAAACCATTCGAAGTCGATTCCCGCAAAAATGGCCGAAAAATTCCCGCACAATGCGAAGTAATGAAAATAAACATGTCGGTTACCCCCCCCCCATCACAATTAGGCCATGGCATACTTGCTCGAAAGTAGCGATGTGATATATGAAAATAGGTCAAAATTTCACGCTGGATCCGAAAATCATCATCATCTTTACCCCTCGTACCTCCCACCCCTGCCGCATCATACCTGATAAAAACATTTATTCTATTAAAATGCTTTAAACATTCTCGCTAATTTCAAAAATGATGGTAATTTTTTCAAATTTGATTTATCTTTTCTTTTTTTTGTAATTATTAATATTATTATTAGAAAAAAAATAATAATCCCACTTCGATGGAGTTCTGCCCCCAAACTTGAATTTGAAGGAGAAACTGAGGAAGCGACACCATTTATATGAAATGTAATTGGAATTTACGCAAATCAGACAATTGCGACTGATTAGTTTCAACTCTTATCTCACCTTGCCTCCCTCCCAAACAAATTTTCCAACCCCGTTCCACCCACCCACGCTAAATTACGGGTCAATTATTCATTTTTCTTTTTGAAATTGTAGTTCGGCGACAAAACTCCAGCAAGAGGAGTCAAATTCAAAAATTATTATCATTTTCGAAGTCAGCGCGAAATTTTAAACCAGTTCGATATGCCGCAATGCTGTTTTTAAATGAATGTATTTAATATAGTTTGGCAGGGGTGAGTGGAATGGGGTTGGAAAATTTTTAGGGGTGGAGGGGGATGAGAAGGTATGTCGAGAGCTGAAACTAATCAGCCAAAATTGTCTGATTTGCGTAAATTCCAATTAAATTTAATCTAAATGGTGTCAATTGTTCAGTTTCCCTCTCAAATTAAAGTTTCAGGGCAGTACTCCATCGAGGGGGGGTCGAAATCAAAAATAATGATGAATTTCGAATTCAGCGCGAAATTTTGACCTATTTTGATACATCACATCGCTATTTTTGAGCACGTATTCCATGGCTTAATTTTGGTGGGGAAGGGGGGAGGGGAGGGAATAACCAGCCAGTTTATTTTCATTATTCCGCATTGTGTAGGAATTTTTCGCCCATTTTCGCGGAAATCGACTTTAAATGATGTCATTCAACAAAACTAACGAATATTTTTTAGTTTTCACTTATATTTTGGATAAGAGAGTTGTTTTGCTGTCAAAAACCCTCCAAAATGCATAAAAATTGCACTTAAAGTGCAATATAATGTAGTTATGTAGTGTGCATCAAAAAAAAAATTACTTATTCGATATCGGGGGAAGTACCTGAATCCAAATCCTTCGAGTTGTTGTAGTTCGAACCATGTCCCCCAAACCACCTTTTCAGAGGTCTATCCCCCTCCATTTTGCAGGGTTAAAATTTTGAAACTGCACTTAGTATCGACATTTTGGCAGCTCATTTTTTCGGTTTTCAAAAAAGAACGCTGAATTCGATTTCTAGAGCACTTTTTCGTGTTTGGATCGTAAAATTTTTTCTTAATCAGCGGTACTGGTACAGCTAGGTATTAGGTCAACATAAAATTAAATAGCAGAGACCCTGAAAAAATACACCTACGACCCCTATTAAATCTACATTCCAAATTTCACCCTTCTAGCTTAATTTGGAGGAGATATGTAAAAACAGTGAACTCTAAAAATAAGGAAACCCATCCAAAAACTATTTTTTTCAGGGCTATAACGGGATGCAAGGGGGCTGAAAATTCTAAACGTTCAAAAGACACATCTAGTAGGCCTAAAAAAATCTGCATACCAAATTTAAACCTGCTGGTTCAATTCGGAGGAGAGATATACGAAGACCGGTCCATTTTCAAGGTCAAGAAAGGGAAAACTCTTACATTCCTTCACCGAAATAATGACTCAGGGCGCTGATTTTTGGATATATTGCACAAGTTCAGATTCTTTGTCGATTGGTTCAAAAATGAACAATTTTTAACTCTTAGAAGCCCTGCCCCTCAATTTGTACATCATTGCATTTTGACCCAACATCATTCCCACTCATACATAGTCAATCCAAGCTTAATGGGCAAAGCCCATTAGCAGATCTGCATATTGAAATTTACTCCGGTGGAATTTTGGTATAATACATTGGTGGTAGTGGGTAGGATCATGAAACATTGTTGACGGAAGTTTTGACCCCCCCCCACCCCCGCCCCACTATCCAAAAAGTGACTTTCATGAAATTTGGGTGTGAATTTTTTTGAGAGCGTTAATGGACAGATTTCTGCAATTTTTTGGTACGTCGTAAATATGAACCCAAAGGAATTTTAAAATGATCAACACCTCCCTCTCTTCAATACACTAGAATTTCCACTCCAAATGACATTTTTTAAGTTCATTCATTTTTTTTTTCTAATATTGAATAATATATTCGTAAATTTTTAAAATCGTGTTTTTTTATGTATTTTACACCCCTACATCAGACATTTTTTTTTTTAATTCTACACAGGTTCGCCATAGTTAAAATATTCGAGAAAAACTTGGAATAGGGGGAGGGGAGTGAAGGGCAGTATATTCGAAAAAAATCGTTTATTGAAAGAATAGTTTCAACACGTTGTATATTTGTTACTTGCAATGGATAGAAGAACATAAGCAAAAAGAGAAAATTTTATTGAGCCCCCAAGCGCCCCAAAATTTCACCCCAGCCTTAATTTTTGGGTTATTGGTAGGTTGTTGATATTGGAGTCGTTTTCACGTAAATTGAATACGGTGAATACGAACGTTGGAGTCCCCTGAAGGCCCTAATGAAAGGGCTTCATCATTCCTAAACTCAAGTTTTGGATTGTACACAAACAGGTTGTTATCAATATCGTTCTCACACGAGTTAAACCTTCTGAATACAAAAATACGAATCTAGTTTCGGTGTCAGATACTCCCAAGAGACCCTAATTACGAGACTTCATCCTGAAATTCGATTTTATAGATTGCAATCATAAAAATTTCAAAACATTGAATTCCCATTATGGGAGCTAAATTCAGAACTGGTGCCAAACTTTTGAAAATGAGGATGGTACTTAGCCAAGGATGACCACAGATGCCACTTGTCATCAAACTCGCCGGACGTCTTCACATCCTACTTTACGATTCTAATTTTTAAATAAATTTTACGAATTTCCAAATTTCCTATAGACTGGTTAAATAACAAACAATTTTTACAATTTTTGTCCTTCTTCATCAGTTCCTCAAACCTCAAGTATGACTAAAAAACCATCCTACGCATAAATTTAATCTCATGTCAGTTTAAGCCCACTCACCCAGTTTCAGAGACTTAGGTAGATATCGACATTCAGCTTATAATGGGTAAACGAATTTTTCGGGGGGGGGAGGGGAGGGTCCCAAAAGAAAATAAAAAAATTGATATGCCTAAACGTAATCTTATTGAACTTCCAAGAGCATGAACAAATTTCGTTGAACCCCTCTCCCAACTCAATTTATCGTCCACTCGAAGTCCATATCGTTGAACCCCAATGGAATTGTTGAAAAAAAAAATCAAGCTAAATGTGAACATTTTCAGATTGGCAATATTCCCGTTAAAGATCAACCATTTCTTCAAGTTACGGAATTATCCGAAGACGCCCTGTCCGGTGATTTATACGATGGCCTAATGGGATTGGGATACCATCCGAACAAATTATCTGATAATTTCGTATCGCAACTGTGCGGCTCAATAAATCAACAGAGTAAATTCTCGTTTTATTTGAGCAAGTAGGTAACCTATGCAAATCGATTAATAATGCATATAGCACAATAATCTTCATTCTTCAAAGTGGTTCCCGGCAGCAGTATAAAAAAAATCGACAAACAGTTATGTTCTGTTTTGGACGAGAAAAATAGCACAAGACTGAAAAAAAAATCGTCCATATTTTATACTCTTACGAAGAGAAGAATACGGTATTGAAATACGAGCAAAATAATCTGATAAAAAAAGTAATTTTTTAAAATGAATTTCAAATTTAGCAACCTATCTGAATCGAACGGCGACGAATTAACTTTTTGCGGAATAAACCAATCACGGATTCGAGGCAAAGTAAATTATATCAACGAAATCGAACCATTCGGCGAATGGCTGATTCCAGTAAACAAGTAAATATAGTTTTTTTCTATCGAACCATTCTTCACTTAGGAAAATGGTCAGAAGTGTCTAGAACGAATCTTTTCGAAAGGTTGGCTATTTTATAGTTGTGATGAGGTAAATAATGCAATATACGCCGTTCATCTGATAAACGCTTAGTTTTCGGGTAACAGTGTTGCTAAGTTTAAAAATCTTAAATTTCCAAAAAATCATAAAAAATCAAATTTTGAGTTTTTACAAAAATCAATGAAGTTAAAAAATAGTATTCTCCAATACGAACAAAAAAAATTACATGGACCAACTTCGTACATGGCAGTGGAAATGAGATATGAATTTTCAAAAAATTTCTAAATTTAAAAAATTTTTTAAAAAGTTCAAAAATTGCAATCTGTAACATAAAAATTGAAGCACTGCTTAAAAGATTCATACCTCAGTGCTAAAGCAAATTACAAAGTTGACCTTTTTAATCTTTTTCGTTCACTTTCATGACTATTACCCAAGATGCTTTCAATTTTTATGTTACATGGTACAATTTTTAATTTTTTTGAGAATTTTTGAAATTTAAAAATTTTTGGATATTTTGAAAATTTATATCTCATCCCCTCCTGCAATGTACGAAGTTGGTCTACATAGCCTTTTTTGTTCGTCTTGGAGAGTACTATTTTTTAGCTGCATTGATTTTTAAAAAAGCTCGAGTATAATTTTTTGAAAATTTATAATTTTCAAACTTGGCAACACTGTTACTCGAAAACCAAGCGTTAATCGGATGAGGGGCATACGTTGCTTTACTTACCTCATCAGGGGTAGTAGGTAGCCAACGTCTCGAACAGATCCGTTCTCGATACTTCTTACCGTTCCCTCGTTAGGCTAACGATACAGATTTATATTGTATCCAATTATAGGGTTTCATTAAATGACCACAACTACGGTAGCGAAATATTATCAACAGACGGAGTAGCTTTTGTAGATACAGGCTCATCATTTATCGGGGCGCCTCTGAGACACATCGAAACGATCCAAAAAGCTACAGGCGCTTCACAAGATTTTGTTATTTTATTCGTAAGATCGTCAAGTTTCAGTTCTTATACGTCGGCCTCTCTGTCCCCACCGATAAAACTAAGCTCAAATACTCAAGTAAGGCATCACTATTTACACAGGTAGACTGTTCATTGGTCGACACGTTCCCAAACATAACGTTCACCATGGGTCAAATTGACTACGTGCTGACGGGAAGAGACTACACTCTGCAGGTAAGTACTAAGCATAACCATTCGATTTTGAATACCATTTAAGCGTTGGACTTGAAATTGGACTTTTGAAGGGGAGGTTCAAATTCGGAACTTGATAAATGGATACCAATGTCGGATTTTGAACCTCCCGTTTGGAGGCTCAATTTGGGTCCAATGCTCAAACGGTTGTCGAAAATCGAATTCCGCGACCATAAAAATCACTGCATTCAGCTCACTCTATTTTTTGCTCGCTGGAATTTAGGCTTGACTCGCCTAGGCGTAAATTATTCATTTCAGGAGGAATTTTCAAGTGTTACTTTTTTCATTTACCATAGCTCCGTCCCACGAACGTCTAGGAAAAAAGTAAAACAATCAAAATACTGGTCTTTTGACGCTCTACAACGTTTGTCTGAACCAATTTTTCAAATTTTACAGCATAACAGATTTATTGCTGAGAAAGTTGCAACTTTTTGAAGGACAACCTCATCCCCCCCCCCTTGAGAAAAGGGCACTGGTCCAACATTATTATTATTTCACATAATAGTGGGAAGAACTATGCAAGAAAAATGCTACTGACAGTAAATTAAGCACATTTTTGAAAATTATCCGCGTTATGGGGAATTTTTAAAAATGAGTTTTTTTTTGAACGCCCGAATTTCTCCTCTCGACCTTCTAGCAAAAAAAGGTCAAAGAAGTAAACATGTTTATTTTTTAACGCTCAACAACTTTTGTTTCAACATTTTTTTCCGTTTGAGAAATAATTGCCAAAAAAACAAACTTTGCTCTATTGATCCCTCAAAACAGAGGCGTAGGGGGAGAGAAGCAAATATGCATGGATTTTAGGGAAGTTCTGGAATATTGAAATGCCTACTTCACTATGTGAATTTTGATCGATAGGCTCATTCCATATCAAAACGACCAAAGAGGTAAACTCATCTTCCGATTTCACACAAAATTTATTTGTAAGAGTTCTTCTTAAGGTTCTAGTGAAGAAATCGCCGTCATTTCGACCCTACTTTTTCAAGGGGATTAGAGAGGAGGAGAGCCCTTGTAATGCTCGATCAATCAAAATTTTTCGTCAAACAACTCGATTTGTAGGCTCATATTTTGAAACTGGTTAAACTTGGAATAAATCTGTTTGCGCAGTTTTATAGATAATCCAAAGGAGATTCGAAATCCATGGTAAAAAAGTTTAAAAACTCAAAGTTGAACTTTTGAAATGATAGCTCAACTTTTCATGATGAGTATAAAGGTGGAAATCGATCATTTAAAAATCTACAAAAAATTACCATTAATAGAACTTTTCACGCTAGTTTCAACTAATCAGTTTTCAAAATGGGATCTTAACACCCTAGAGGGGGGGGCATAGGGGTTCCCAATTTTGATAAAAATTCAAAAAAAAGATAAAAATGAAGTGACATATCGATTCCCACTAATTCGAGGACACTGCGTTTGATTACAGGCTCATTTTTAGTATACGACCATTCTACCCCCCCCCCCCAATATCACCAAAATTCAAAAAAATTGGAAAAACAAATTTACACATCAATTGTTGATAATTTAATGTCGCTGAGTATAAATATTCACTTACTTTTTGGATCAGTCTCCCAAGAGCCCCCTAACCACCTAAAGAATAAAAAAAAATACTGAAAAACGATGAAAATAACGTGTAGCACATCAATTCATACTAATTCGGTACCGCTGAGATCGAATACGTACTTACTTTCTTGATACGACCCCCACGTGCTCTATACTGACCTTCAAAATATCAAAAATTTGAAAAATATTGGTACTGAAGAGTAAAATTGAGAATGTAAACCAATTTTCAAACTCATCGTCCTCGAATTAACAAAAATCGACATACCACATCAGGTTTTCAATTTTTCTAAATGTTAACTGCGTTGAAGAGGTGGTGGGAGGAGGGGGTTGGCGAGATGGATCAAAAAACTGATCCAATATTCATGCTCAGCGATTTCGATTTTGTAAACATGGATAAGTCAATTCATTTTTTCAAATTTCTTCGAATTTTGAACAGTTTGAGGTGGGAGAGGGGGGATGTTTATTGGATAAGATCAAAAAGGTAAAACGTTTTCGATTTAGTAGAAATCGATACGCTCATTTCATTCTTTCCATTTTTTAGAATTTTGATCAAAATTGTGGACCTCTGTGCTCTGTAGGGATGTTGAAATTCCATTTTGAAAATTAACTGATTGAAACGAACATAAAAAAGACTCTATATAGTAATTTTTCCAGATTTTTAAATGATAGCTTTAAACCTTTATACTCATCGTGAAAATTTTCATTTTCATCTCAGAAGTTCAACTTTGAGCTTTTAAAATTTTGACCATCGATTCCGAATCTCCTTCGGATTACCTATAAAACTGCGCAAATAGGTTTGTTCCGAGTCCAGCCAGTCTCGAAGTATGAGCCTTCAAAATTGAGCTGTTTGACGAAGGCGATTACTCTAAAATTCCAAGATTCCTTCACTAGACCATTGAGGGAAGCTCGCAAAAAAAATTTTGAGCGAAATTGGAAGACTTGAGTGACTTTTTGGCTTTGATGTGGAATGAGCCTATACTATTAGGTGTACAAGGTGAAGAATTCTATTCGACATTGTAATCGTAAGATACGAGTAACGAGATGTATTTTTGTACTTTATGTAGTTTTCGACAAAAGACGAACAAGCGTGTGTACTCGGTTTTATGATGTTGCCTACATTTCGAGATCTTCCTTCGGAGCAGTGGCTTTTGGGAGATATTTTCTTCAGGAAGTATTACAGCGTGTTTGATATTGAAAACCATAGCATCGGATTTGCCGAAAGTATACATAACTGAATACCATCAACATGATAAATATGTAGAAGAAGATAAATATATAGCTTCAATATGTACGAGTTAATTCTTATTTACTCCTCTCTAAAGACTCACCAGATAATTTCTGTTCTGCCATAAATCGTCAACGAGGGCAATATCCTGAAACAATACCAAAAAATGCAAATTATTATTAAACAATCGCTCACGTATAAAAATAATGCTGGTATATTTATCATATAAATACATTTCACCCTTCTCTTATCAATAATTTTAGTAAGGAGTGTAGGGACCTAAGGAGCTGAAATTTGCATGTACCTAAACTTTTCAACCGAAACGAAGTATATCACGTATTTAAAGTTAATTTCATGTTTGTAAAAATGAACCGAAAAATAGCGAAGTAAAAAAAAAAAAATCAACATTCATTACTCAGACTGAAATGTCATAATCATAATATATGAATAATACCAACGTTACGACCGGCTATAAATAATACCCGTAGATAATTTCTAAAGGCTTGCATTGAGTAATGAGGAAATCAATTTCAGCGCAACGAACATTTTTACAGGATGCTCGTACCAATTTTCACTTTAAATATCGTCGCTACTGCGGCGCATAAATATGTAGGCATGTATCATGCGGAAAGAATAAATTTGAAAGTGTAGAGTAAGCGCATACAAAGCAAAACGAAAATGGATATGTAGTTTAGACAAATTATGTAAAAAAATAAACGCAAAAAATTACATTAAAAATGTGGTAAAATATTGACAAAAGACAAAACTCGGCGACAAAAGCACTCGAAAAATATATGAAACCGTTAAAAATCATTGAAACTTGGGTAAAAAATTGACCAAAATGCAGAAAATTGGTCAAACATTACGAAATGATGTTGAAAAATAGTAGAAAAGTGACCAAGAATTATTGAAAATTGAGTTAAAATTTGACATAAATGAATGCAGAAAATTGGTGTAAAAATACGAAAAAATGTTGAAAAACGTGTAAAAATTTACTTACCATATGAAAGAAAAATCATTAAAAATTATCGGAAATTGGGTGAAAAATTGTTGAAAATAGAGTGAAATATATTGAACTAAGACATGGAAAAAATAGTGAAAAATCAGATAAAATCGGGTAAAAAATTAAGACCCTTCTGCCTTTGAGAGTATCCGATCAAAAACTTTATTTTGACATTCTATTTCATTATATCCTACTGAAATAAAGAGTGTACAATCATCCATAATTACGAGTTTTTGATCTATTCCAATCCAAAATAAAAAAGTTATTATTTTTATTTTCCAATTGTTTTAATTATTTAATTATTATTATTTTTTGATTTTTTTAATTTTTTAATTATTAATTTTTTTTATTTTAAAATTTTTTTACTTTTTTCAATTTTTTTATTTTTTTATTTTAAAAATTTTTAATTTTAATTTTTTTTTCAATTATTTAATTTTTGTTATTTTCTATTTTTTGTTTTTTTTTTGTTTTCAAGTTTTCAATAATTGTATTTCTTTATTTTATCATTTTTCCCAATTATCATTTTTTTTATTACACATTCATGCCAAAATTTCTACAATAAGTGCAAAAGTCATTATTTCTTTCATTTTTCAAATTTTTTAATCAGAAAATTTTTTTTCAATTCTTAAATTATTATTAACATTGAAAGATGTTTAATAGGGCATTCTGGAAAAATCAACAAGTGATTGTCAACAGTTGACCGTCAACATTAGATGACATTAGTGGACCATCAACAGTGTAACGTAATCATTGGACGGACATCAGTGAACATATTTTATGACGGATTGATTTAAAATTGAAATGTTGAGAAAAACTAGAGATGTTATCAGTGGACCATCACCAGTGGACAGATTTTTTTGACCTGGAATGACACCAGTGGACTTATTTTATGATTTTCAGTTAAAATGTTGAGGAAAATTCGGGATGTTTGAAGTTCACTAGTCAAACAAGTGGACCTTGACCTTAAATAAATTTTATGATTTTGAGCTGAAATGTCATCATCCAAGATTTCAAGTTGAAATGTCAAGAAAAATTAGTTCACCTTGATCTCGGCTGATTTCATGATTTCAAGTTGAAATGTTGAGGATAAAGATGTTACCCATTAACAGTTGACCTTGACCTCAGATTGATTTTATGATTTTGAGATGAAATGTAGCCATTGTTGACCCGCCAACAGTTGATCTCACATCTGCATTGATCTTAAGATTTCAAAAAGAAATGTTGAGGAAAATTTGTTGACCTTTACCCTGGTTGATTTTATGACAATAAATATGTTGAGAAAAATTAAAGATGTTTAATGTCGACTCATTAACAGTTCACCTTGACTGCGGATTGATTTTATAATTTCAAGTTTACATGTTGGAAAAATGACCGATATTTAATAGCGCATTCCACAGTTGATCTGTCATCGGTGACTTTTGTATTTGATGTATCAATACGAAAAGGTTGACGAGCTCCGCCATCACCTCTTCACCCGAAACAATCAAGGAGGTATCATCTGTATATCGCAGATAAGAGATTCTTCATTCTCCAATGGAAATACCACCAGGACCATGTTCTAGAGCTTCACAAATTATGTGCTCACCTGCGGTGATAATATGCCTCCTTGACGCACTCCCTGTTTCTTTCAGGGTGTCCTATGTTATCCGTGACTGCTTCTTTTCTAACATGCATTCTCTTTCCTTGATAACTGACTCACTTGCATCAGTAATCTCGATTCTGATTTCTTCCCACACGGTGTTTGGGTCATTTATTTCCAAACACGTGATTTTTGTCCTAGCAGTGAGTTAGCTTCTTCAATTCAGCATAGGTGAGAAAAGTTCGTGCTTTCTTCTTTGGCCTTTTCACGCGGATTCGCAGATGTACTCCTGCTACCCGAAGTTGATGATCTGATGCCGTATCAGCTCCTGGATATGTTTTGGCTCTAATGATCGACGATTTCCATTTTTTCTGGATTAGGACGTAGTGAATTTAATTACAAGTGTAACCATCGCACGACTTCCACGTGTATGTCTGCGGTTATGTTATTGGAACAAGATATTCGTCAGTACAAGATTCCTGTTCCATGCAAAACTGGAAAAGCCTATCTCAGTATTGATTTCTTGTTTCTGGACCATGACCACCGTTGAAAGAATCACTGCTATCAGTCTTCCCAACTTTGGCATTGAAGTCTCCCAGCATCATTTTTATGTCTCTCCTTGGTAGTGAAGCCAGTGTTTCTTCAAGTACACTGTAGAATTCTTCAATTTCTTCATTTGGTGCTGCACTAGTTGGAGCATATGCTTGGATGGCATTTGAAACCTGTCATCCGATTGTTGATGGTCCTCGCACTTACCACTGTTTGTTTGTATCTACCATCTGCTATGATCGCCACTCCTGTGCGGCCTTCTTCACCAGACGAAAAGACAAAGTAACCCTCACTTGATGTACATCAGCCACTGGTGTTCCAGTGGGTTTCACTGAGTCGTAATATCAGCAACCCCACTCTTTCCATTTCATTTTCCACTACAGCTAACTTACCTGCAGCCTTCAGGCCACATACATTTCACGTGCCTATTTTGCTGATCTTCTTGGCAAAATTAAACCAATCAGCGCGAACATATAATCTTAGCACCCATTGAAAGGGCGCCTTGACTCGAGGCCGTTTAAATTTATCGCACTCATTAGGTGTTTCTTGAGAAAATGACCACTGTGGGTTCGCAAATCCTTCAGTGATAGCCGGTTTACACTCTTAGCGCGGATAAGTCTGAACTGTATGTGCGTGTGTTGACATGCAAAGAGTGAATAGAAGTATTAACAGTGCGCTGCAATAGACCAGGAGGGAGGAAAAGGTACCCCTGGTTTTCTTTATGTCACCTCTTGCAACAGACAGAGAGTGCCATGAGAAAATTATACAACCCATTCCCACAAGGGGTAATTACCCATATTATTTCAAAAAATTAGTAAAAAAAAAAATACACGAACTCCCTAGATGAACATTTCGAGTGAAAATACATCGTATCTACAAAGAAAAGGAATTTCTTATCGGTAACGCAATTTAAAAAAAAAATTACCAATTATCATATAGGAAACTCACATCCCGTCGAATAACAAATTTAAATAGGAAACCATTAATCACAGGATGTAACAGATGATTGACTTTGGAAACGCGTATTATGGTGAAAAAAATGTAAAATGTAAAGCCATCCGGAAATCGATATCCGTCATTTTCCCAGATAAAATCTCGCTCATTTGCCGAAGGACTATAAATAGCTTTCGTTTCAAAAAGTTCAAGTACAAAGTGTTTAAATTGGTACAATCGCAAATATTTGCATCGGCTTATAAAAACGTTACCTACAAGTTTTTGTTTTCTTTAGGACAATGATAATACAGAAAAAAATGAACGAGTTGTTTTACTTTTTGTGTTTACTTTTTTTAAGTATGTACGATACTACACGTATTTCCAATCAACACAAAGGTATCAGGTGAGAAAATTGTAATTTTAATTTCAATCAATTCGATCAAATATGTAGCTCACTATAATGAGAATGTTCATTTCCTTTCACGTAAACTCATCTTTCCAGGATACCATTAACAAGAACCTATTCAACGATTCAGAAATTAATTTCCGCAAATGAAACGTCGAAACTGTTCTCTGATCTAGAAGGCAGCGATGAAAGGAAAATTCGTCTTCGAAATTTAAATAACGTGAGTAAAGTGTAATTGCTCGAAAATTACGCGAGCCACCCTCCTCCCCCAATTCCCCTGAAGTGTTAGGATCGAAATGACGGCGATTCCTCCACTGGACCACCGAGGGTAACTCTTAAAAAATTTTTTAGCAAAATCGGAAGGCTCAACTTACTTTTTGGATCGTTTTGATATGAAATAAGCGAACCTAAAAGGGAAATGGGATAACGGAATTGACCATTCGTGGTATAAAAAAAAGATGAATTCAGGGATGGTTTTTCTTCAGTACTTGAAGCCTGGTAGAGATAAAGGTAGATAATATTGGAATGAATATTTAAAACCCGGAAAAGGCATATTTAGGACAACTACAAAATTTACACACAAAATTTCTGCCTGTTAGCTCATTTAGGAGAGGAGATATGCGCGGGACGTACTCAAAAAATAATAAAACTCGTCAAAACACCGACTTTTTCGGTGCTTGGAGGGAGTGCAATAGATTTGAAAAGTTGAAACCCTGAAAAGGCACATCTATCACCCCTACTACATCCAGATGCCTAATTTCAGTCTCCTAGCTCGAATTGAAGGAATGATATGAGTGGGACAAACTCAAAAAACAAGGAAAATCAATTTAAAAAAGCACTTTTCTGCGGTTATGAGGGGGCGTAATGAGTCTATAAAGTCGAAATCTCCAAAAAGCACATCTCTGTAGCAAGTCTATACACCAAATTTCAACTTCTCAGCTTAATTTGGAGGGGAGATGGAGGAGAAAAAAAATCAATTTTCAAAATTAAGAAGGGACAAAACCCTACTATCTCCCCTCGTAATTGACCTAGGAGGCTGATTTCTGGACATGCCATACAACTTTTGATTTTCTATTGACTGGCATAAAAACGAATAATTTCTGCGATTTCAGCCCCTCAGCACCTCCTCACCCAAATTCGAGCATAACTGAATTCTAACCTGAGGTGATTTCCATTCAAAAATATTAAATCTTACGCCAATCCAAGAAGCCGAATACCCAAATTTGATCGATTTTGGTCGGTATCAAGTTGGGCAAATAATTTTTAGTTTCGGGGTAAAAAAAAAAAAAAAAAAAAAAAAAAAAAAAAAAAAAAAAAAAAAAAAAAA
>FIZR01031314.1:0-12988 GCA_900060175.1 Ferrisia virgata | reverse complement strand
CGGGTTTTGCAACGGAGGCCAGAGGCGTATTGAAGGAATAGTTGTTTAAAGAAGGAGTTTAGGTACAGTTTTGGTCACAATTGACGATCATCAGCCAGGACTTCAACAGGATCGTTTGATGTGAGAAATAAGTTTCTTTCTCGGTGATATTTGGGACATTCGAAGAGTATATGAGTTATGGTGATTTGGCATTTGCATGTTGGACAGAAGGGAGGAGAGTTTTGGTTAGTTTTTTTATTCGAGTACTTTGAATTGATGTGACGAGGGTTTTAAAAACAGCTTAGTATTCTTTGCACGCAAAGAGTAAACATCGAAGAATGTAAGTTTTGATATTTTAAACATATACAGTTGGTACAATTTTTTCTGCATTTTTTATCTAATGCTTGTCACCTAACAATTTTTTTTCCATTTTTTGCAGCCAAATTGAGCCATTTTCTTTTATTGTTAAGGATAATATATTCACACTGACATTCAAGTGTGATCCTGTTTTCAAAGTTGAGAATTGCATAACTGCATAAGTTCGAACATTTTTTTTATAACGCTCAACTTTTTTGTCAAACAGAATCCAATTGTTGACAGTCCAGATTTGCCAACACTTGATCATTAGAAGTTGGTGGTCAACAGAGGACTGTGAAGAGTTAACCAACAATAGTGGACCATGAACACTCGGACTAACAAAATTCAGCCTGTCAAGCGTTGACCATCAACACCTGCATTATCAAGATTTGGACTACCAACTGTTGATGGTCCAACTCCATCAACACTTGACCATCAATAGTTGATAGTCAACTGTGAACTGTCAAGAGTTGACCAGTAATAGTGGACCATCAACACCTGCATCATCAAGATTTGGACTGTAAACTGTTGACAGTCCAACTCCATCAACACTTGACCAACAATAATTAGTCAACTGTGAACTGTCAAGAGTTGACCATCAATAGTGGACCATGAACACTCGGACCAACAAAATCCAGCCTATCAAGAGTTGACCATCAACACCTGCATCATCAAGATTTGGACTACCAACTGTTGATGGTCCAACTCCATCAACACTTGACCAACAATAGTTGATAGTCAACTGTGAACTGTCAAGAGTTGACCATCAATATCTAGACCACCAACATCTTGAATGTCATTCTGAATGTTAAGACAAAAATGTTGAGCAAATTTTTAAAATTCTTTGTTATCTCTTCTCTGGTTCCAGTAGAAGTACAAATTTCATCTGAAGTGACATTACTTTGAAATAATTCATGATTTCTTTTTAACATAAAGAATTTTGAAAATAACTTGGCATTTTTTTCATAACACTGTCCAACTGTTGAAGATCCAGAAGTTAACAGCCTAGAACAATTGACCATCAATGTTGAGGTCACCGACATCCAGGCCATGAAAATCTAAACAATCTGGATTTTGTTGTCCAGGGTTTCATGGTCCGTTGTTGATGGTCAACTTCTGAATGCGCTATTCAATATCATTCGACATTAGAAATTATAAAAATGAATAATTTTTAACAAACTGAGGACAATTACACATTGGCGTAGCAAAGGATTATGATACTTTTAAAAACCTCCATTTTTTCAAAATTTCGCCCCACTTCGCTTGTATACATTATTTAATTAATTTTTATGAATTCATACCGCAAAAAATTGTATTTTTCATCAAAAGCATGGAGGAGGGAGAGAAGAGGAGGAACACTAGGAGAGATCTGGGAAGGACGAACTCGAAAAATGATAAAAGTTACTTTTTCGGGACTGTGAGCGGGTGCAATTAGGCTGGAAAGTCAAAACCACCAAAATGTACATTAAAAACCTACAGATACTAAATCTACACACGAAATTTTAACCCCACAGCTCAATGTGGAGCGGAAATATACGAGGAATGGTCTATTTTCAAAGTCCAACTGGTGGAAAACCCCCGTATCTCCCCTTCTAATTAATTTAGGAAGCTGATTTTCGGGTATGTTACACAACTTTATATTTTTTATCAATTAGCTTAAAAACAAACATTTTTTGCAAATTTGGCTCCTCAGCACCCCCTCCCCCAAATTGGGACATTACTGAATTTTGATCGAAACTCATTCGAATGCATATATATATCAAATCCGCTGCCAATCTCTGAGCCTATAGGTCAAATGTGAGCTATTTTGGTCACTGTTGAGCTGAGTAAATTATTTTGGTCGGCGGGAAGGAGTAAATAAACAATTAAAAATAAATATCCGACATCGCAAGGTGAAAAATGATCTTAATGCTCTTCTAGGATCGCAAAACGGATTTTGTTGATATTCCCTTCTTTCCATAACCATTGCAAGTGGATTGACCGTAGTAGCCTGGTTTTCATTGCCAGCAATATTGCATAAAAAATCAGGCTAAAGTAGGAAAACTCGCTCAAGATGGCGCTTCTGAGTGAAAATTTTTTAATAAAGTCACATCCATTAAAGCATTTCCAGAATTTAAAAATAAAATTTCAATACAGAAACATATAATATAATAAAAATTTTCAAAAAAAAAAACCCATCACATTACAAATGAGAGTAGTTCCTCATAACAAATTCAATACTGAAATCGAACCCGCCATTGGGATATTTATTTTATAAGCTTATAGAATCTGCAGTTTATATAAAGTAATATTATATAGGTAGGTAGCTACAGCTAGCTATATACCTAGTGCAACTCTTTTGGGAAATTATTGCACAATTGGATTTTGCCTTCTAGGTAGCAAACTTGTAAACATACACAGTTTTAGGTAGGTATTTGTAATTGTTCAAAGGAAATATGTATAGGTCTTGATAAAACCACCGCTACGTGAGTTTTGGTGAAATATCGATTTCAGCCGGTTGAAATAAAAGGTTTAGGGTAGATTCTTATATGTACATTAGTACACAAATTGCATGTTGGAGAAGGTGAAGGGGAGAAAGATTGAATTATACGTTTAACCCAGCAAGTACATTACTGTGTAGTACCTACTACCTACATAATAATACATTTCACTCAAAATTTATACAGGGAGAGAGAGAGAGAGAGAGAGAGATACTCCACATATGGATGATGGAGTAAGAGTAAGTAATGGGTATAAAGTATTAGCGACATCGGAATCAGGAAGAAAATCAAATATATGCGCTATAAAAAAAGTATTAAACTTGGTCACCGACCCACGAGTATGTCTGCGGTCAAGGTACATAATTATGTGTCCGGTATTAAAAAGTTACGGCTGCATTTTATACGAAAACAGACACGGTGGATGCGCGCTGGTATCGTTATTTAAGCCTATAATGTTTATGTGACTGGGAAAACGGGTTCTCTTTGGTTCTGACGGTTTTCAGTCTCCCAAGGGAGCTATAATCCGCTACTTCTCTTCGTTATTTGCGTTAACATCGGCCATGACGAAAGTTTCGCATTCGTAACGCATTCGATTTACTCGAATGAACTATGTGTACAAGAAAGAAAGAAATCTACTACTCGAGTTTACAGGGACGCGGCTGGGGCTTGGGACAGACTCAGCGGAACGGCGCGGTGGTGCCCTCCTTGCAATAACTTTCATGCTGGAGAACTTTACGCATCTACCTGTGCTGTTGTTTGATTCCAGATAAACTCGCTAAAAATATTTTCCCATCTTTTCAATAGCTGTACAGGTAGCAGGTAAGTGGTAACGTTTCTTCGGCAGTACCAGTGTTCGAACCGATTGTTTGTTATTTTGGTACTCGAATATTACCCCAGAATGGGCTCTAGATGAAAACTTTATCAATAGACTATATCTATAGAGAAATAATGTGTAAGATTATCGTAGACATTATCGTCGCCTTCGTTTAGAAAATTACACAATCGTAAACCGAGCTAATCGAAACAATATCGCGAAAAACAATGAAAAAAAGTTGAAAATTTTTTCATTAAAATTCAAAACCTTACGTATAGGTTATAATAAGTACCTGCATTTATGCATAGCTATAACGTGCGAATGATGAACTGCCGAGTCGTTTCCACTCATTACTGTTGATAAATTGACCCGAACACAATAAAGCAGAAATTTCATTGTTTCCACATTGGCTCGAGGGTGCTTTCCACTTCTTCGATAACTACCCTTTGAATATTCCGTTCAACTATATACATTTTTTATCGGACCATTTTTTTTTTTTTTTTTTTGCTATTTTTTGCTATTTTTTGCTCATAGCTTAATTTCCATACCAATGAATTAACCATAATGCGACCGAGCGTATTATCTACCCTGGTGCAAAGGCAATGTAGGTACGCGTAGGAAAAAAAAGCCTGAATATTTCAAATTTTTATATGCTCGCCTTAATTTTTATTCCGTTGACGTTCGAAAGTATTCAGAAAGAAAACTTTTCTATCTAAAGAAAACCACAACAGAATATTATCTCGTTTTTAGTCGTCTTTTATAAAGCTGTGTTTTTTTTTCTGCCTGCCTTTAAAAAGAGAGAAAAAAATCCCAGTGCCAACTTGCGCACGTGTTCACAATTCTAGTAGAAGTCTCATTTTGTTACATCAAAAAAATAAACACATCTCGTCTTTGTAGCGAATGAACGACGGGCGACGGCGGATATAACAGGGATAAGAGGATGTGGCCTGTTTTAAACCCAACAAAGGCTAAGAATTATGCAATTTTGCAGCAACTTTGTAAGCATTTTGGCGACCTTTCGCACTTTCGAATTGTGATTTTATCGCGGATAATTTCCAGTTTCTTTTGTACGTAGGTACATACTAAGTATTTGCTTCGTAATGGAAATTGATTGATGGTTTTTTTTCTCTTTTTAAAAGAGCAGAAAACTGATTTTTAAGACCAATCAAGAATCTTTCAGCCTGATTTTCAATACCATATTATCTATGTAAACCAGGCTATTACAGTATATCGACCTTAAAATACGTTTCAGCTCCTAGAAGACCATTACGAAAATTTTTGGCCACGTCAGATATTTATTTTGATTTTTTTCCCCCCTAAACACTGAAATCATTTACTCTACTTAATATAAACCAAGATCGCTTCAATTCGATCAATCATCTCAGTTTGGCGGCGAATTAGATATATATGAGTAGAGACTACGTTGGGTCAAAATTCAGTCATGTTCAAATTTGGGGAGAGGGGGTGCTAAGGGTCCAAAACCGCAAAAATTGTTCCTTTTCAAGCCATTCGATAGAGAATTCAAAGTTATATAACATACCCAAAAATCAGCTTCGTAGGTCAATTAGGAGACGAGATATGAGGATTTTCCTTCTTTTTGACCTTTAAAAGGGCTGTTCCTAGCCTATCTTCCCTCAAAAATTTAGCTAAGAAGTTGAAATTTGGTATTTAAAAGTAATAGGGCTTTTAAATGTACCTTTTGGAGGTCCCGACTTTTTAGCCTCGTTTCACCCCCTCACAGTCTCAAAAATGTAGTTTTTTAGTCAGATTTTATCATTTTTGGTTTCGTTCATCGCGTAATTCACCTCTAAATTTAGTTGAAATTTGGTACACAAATTTAGCGTAGGTCTTAGATGTGACTTTTGGGGGTCTCGACTTTTTAGCCATATTGCACCCCCTCACAGCGCGATTATGTAGTTTTTTAGTCAGTTTTTCTTATTTTCTGAGTTTGGTCCTCGCATAACTCCCCTTTAAATTAAGTTGGATAGTTAAAACTTGGTATGTAGATTTAGTACGGATCCATCGCTCCATCATTAGAATAGATGGACTAATTTTCGTCAAAGCCTCGTTAAGCAGCTTATCAAACAACGAAGACGAAGTTTTTGAAAACAAAGCCGAGACCAGCTTTGAAACAGTCGAGCAGCCTCCTTTCCTTAATATAGGCCTATCAGAAAATTAAGGAAAAAAAATTTAGCGTGGATCTTAATTGTACCTTTTGAGGGTCTCAAATTTTCAGCCCGATTGCACCCTCCTCACGGCCTCAAAAATGTAGTTTTTTACTTGGTGTTTCTTATTTTTTGAGTTTATTCCTCGTTTAATTCCCCCTCCCCCCCCCATTCGGCTAGTAAGTTGAATTTGCTACGTTGATTCGATATAGATACTACAAGTGCCTTTAGGTGGTTTCGACTGTTTAACGCCTTTGCGTTCCCCTTACCCACACCACGAATTAGGAATCACGTAGTTGTAATATTTAACGCTGAAGTAGAAATTGTGCTGCAGAATTGAGTCATGGGTCGTATTGAAAAATTAAAAATTACGATTTTATTACATATCTCCATCTACATAATGTAAATATGAGTTACTGTGATATATACAATTTAAATATCATGGTCACGATAACAACTACCCAGGTAGAATAGGTATAAATGCTCAACAAGAATGTTTTTATCGGTAGCTAGCTTCAAAAACATTTATTTTTCTTGCTCAAATGAAAATTAAATGGTAAACAAATGAAAGAATAAAAAAAAATCTCAGAAAGTAATTTACAAGAGCGTGCTTTAGATTTTAATCTTGAAACGACGAATCTTTTCAAAAGAAGTTTTTAATTCGTTTTCTTTCTTTTTCTGCTTTTTTTTTGAAGTTGAACTTAAACGTCCGAAATTACTGTTTTCCATTTACGCCGCGATAAAAATTATACGTAAAGAATGAAATTAATAAGGTTTACGAATTAAAGTGTTTTTTATTCTACGTTTTTGCGAAGTAATTAAATAACTACTGCTGCTGGTATTTCGTAAAAATTTTCCAAACATTTCTCGTCTTAGTTGAACCATCAGCTATACTCGTATCTATCTATATAGATAGGTAGGTAGGTAGGTAGATAGGTGGGTATTGTAGGTAGCTATAGGTACAAGGAATCTTCTAAGTTGAATTCGCTATCTATTGAGAGATAACCCCACAAGTATTCTACGCGTCTAATTTCAAAAAAATGAAATTTAATACTGAAACATTTCCTCGTGCAGATATTTTTTTATTTAACTGCCTTTAAATATGCATATTGTTCTCTTTTTTTTTCATCATTATTCAAATAATCAACGTCGAAACTTTACAGCAAAAATACAACTTATTGAAATTTACATTCACGAAGGTTGCTTTGGAAGCTTCTTTTATAATAAAAACAATGTTTTGATATAACAACTGAGATTTTTTCGGGTTCTTTGTAGGTACATGGCGAGCACTACACATTGTGTATGGTTATATACGAAACGGTGGTCTATCCTTATAAACACACGAAGGCGAAATTCATGAATTAAAGAGATTTCAACTTATTCACGGTACAAAGAACTAACAAACGATAAAGGGAAGCAGTAAATTGGGAACATCGTTTCTTTACACATGTTTATGTGGTTTTCATAAAGTACACGGGCTACTGGGCAGGATTTTATATAAGGTAGCAAGTGACCAACCACACATAAATAAGCCCAATAGAGCGCGACCCATGTAATAAAACACTAACTTAATTGTCTAGCTACTTATGGCGGCACGAGATCAGCTCTTTGCAGGTAATACCAGTGTACCCAGTGGCCGATATTTCGCTATCGAATTCGCAACGTGTACCAAGCATAAGTTTACTGTATTTTTGCCGATCCGATATCTGGGTTTTTGCATTAACCATAATATGTATTTTTCTCGATAAGTATTTTTTACAAAAGAAGTTCGATTTTCTCGACCCTAAAACTCGATAAATGATCTAAATGTGGTTACCAAATTTAGCTGTACTATGCTAAAATTACTTTTCCACTGATGTCGAACGAGGGCGAATAATTTTAAAGATTATGAGTTAAAATCAGCGATTTTAGTTTTTAGCTTTTGGCACAAATTTAAAAACAAAAGACCGAATTACATCGGTTCAAGTAGGCAAACGAACGGAGAAAAAAATTCGAGTGTCGTCTTCACTTGAACCCTCCCCTCGCTTCCATTTGGATTCAAAATACCAATACTTTCAAAAATCCCAAAAGTTTATTTTATTTGTTTCAAAAAAAAAAAAACCTTCATTAAAATGAGTTTTAGCGGCAGTGAAAGGAGGGAGGGAGTTTCTTAATCAGACCTCTGCCCTCCACTGGAGATCAAAAACTCAAAACTTTTTTATATTTATGCTAATTTTTTCTTAAAACTCCTGAAAATGCATCATTTGATTGTTAAAAAGCCCATTTTTTTCAAAATTTCGCCTTCGCTCTTACATACCATTTTCTTCATTTTAATAGACTCAAACGCCCCCCTCCCCCCATCCAATCATTCAGAAAGTACACAGAAAAAGTAGAAATCTCGGCTCAGTTTGGCGGCAAATTAAATATATATGAATAGGGATGACCTTGGACCTATTGGACCTAAATTCAGTTCCGTCCCATTTTGGGGGAGGGGGTGCAGAGGAACCAAAAACACAAAACTTGTTCCTTTTTGAGTCAATCATAAAGGAATCTATAGTTGCACAACATATTCAAAAATCCACCTCCTAAGCCAATTAGGAGGGGAAATATGAGGATTTTTACCTTAAAAAAGGGCTGGTCCTTCCTTATCTCCCCACCAAAATGAGCTAGGAAGTTGAAATTTGGTATGAACAATCATTAGAGGCCCTAAATGTACCTTTTGGGGATCTCGACTTTTCAGCTCCATTGGATCCGCTCAAAGTCCCAAAAATGAGGTTTTTTGGTAGGTTTTTCTTATTTTTCTCATTTTTCAAGTTTTTTCCTTACATAACTCCTCTCCAAATTGAGCTAAAAATTCAAAATTAGAAATGTACACGAGTAGAGGCTCTAGATGTACATTTTAGTGGGTTTCAACTTTTCAGTTCTATTGCACTCCCTCATAGCCCTAAATGTGTTTTTTTTTGGTAGATTTTTCTAATTTTTAATGTTTGTTCCTCGCATAACTCTCCCTCCTAATTGGACCAGGAAGTTAAAATTAGGTATGCACAGTCAGTAAGTACCCTAGATGTGCCTTTTGGGGGTTTTGAATTTTTTATATCTATCGACCCCTTCCTATACTCAATTCTCATTATTGTAATTGCTTTTTTTCCCTTTTAAATGAGAAAAAAGGTCTGTTTCTTCAAACATGACCTCACCAGAAGGAAATACTTAAATAGCAGTCGTAGGTAGGCTGCGCGAAGCGAGGGTGAAATTTTGAAAGACAAATTTGTATAGCATCCTGCAATCGTCAAGAATCGCATTTTTTGAATTTTTATGCAAAAAATTAACTTTTTAAAGATTCATGTCGAAAAACTGGAGAATGCGAAGAACTAAATATAATAGAAAAGTTTCAAATTTCCAAGCTGAATTGAGAAAGTGGGAGGGGGGAGGGGGTGAGTTGAGAAGTTTGGTACTCTAATTTCGGATGAGGGGAAGGGAGAGCGGTAGAAAGAGAGATGCAGGTCAAGTTGAAGGTAACAATGTTTACCATCTTTATTCAATGTCATTTCTCAACTTTTTCCCTACCTTTTCAGCTTTTCAAAATCGTCAAAATTGGAATACTTTAAAGAAAAACTATGCACACGATCTTTAAATTTTTTTATCATTACCTATTTTTTGAAATTTTGAATTTCTTAAAATCTGTTAAACATTATAACCTTGGAATTTTACAATCGAGTCCAATTGTACGAATTAAAAAATAATATATCAATTTCATCCGGCATATTCAAATGCATTCGTCGGATATGGCTGAAAAAAAGGGGCCAAAATCATCTTCTATAACCGTATACTTCTATTTTCTGCTCTCCTCGTTGAACGATAATTTTAATACGCTTAGCTAAAATTTTTCCAAGGAAAGCATACTACAGAAGCCAATCTACATAGCATGGATTCAGGTTCGCTATAAAATTAATCACCGCGCAAGTTATTTGCAAAACGTGAGATGAATATTTACATTGTGCAGCGTTGCGATCAACTACAACTATACACACTTATTGCTTCGCATATTTTCCAGAAATCGTCATTTTCACCTTATTTGAATGAAAATTAAGATCATTTTACGCCCATAGGCAATAACGTAGTCGTTTATTGCACAGCGGGTACGTTCAATTTAAACACGAATGTAATGAAGAGACGAAGATAACGCACGAATTCGCCATTCTCAACAATCAGCGGCAACATTTCGCGTTATAGCCGACAGAAAAAAGTGTTTAATCGAAAGCAACGGCGCACAGCGATTAACATCGGTCCATAATTTGCTCGCTGCTCGCAGAATTTATCGAACAATACCGCAAAACTAAAATAATTCCAGCCTTATACTACGAGTAGGTACCTACTTTTGGGTGAAAAAAAAAATCGAAATTTAAATTCTCTCATTTGAATATTCTTTCGACGAATAATTTCGACATTCGGTTCCACCAGAATACTCCGCCACGTCGGTCGCATCCATCGCTCGTATAGCTAACTTCAATTGGTAATTAGGCAAAAGAAGGAAAAAAAAATTACGTAACGACGGTAGTTTTTTGAAATTTTTATTTATTTATTATTTTTTTTTTACTTTTTTTTTAGCAGAGATAGAGTTAGGGAGAGGAAGAGAGAGAAAAAAAGGAAGTTATCAACTTCTACAGCGTGTCTATTGTGAGGGCTTGATTTTCCATTAAATACTTCTCTCTGGTGTTTGTTTTCATTTATTTTAATATTCTTGGCAGGTCTATTTTACAGAGGCCTAAAAATTTCGCCATAAGAACTTACAAAAACAATGTGGAAACAGATGTTGACTTTTGGACGGGCTGGCGCGTTTAGATTTTGATATATGAGCCTATGTGTGTGTGTGTGTGTGTGTGTAGGTATATGCTGCAGACGCGCGACGAAACCGGCATATACACTGGCGCAATTCACCTATATATTCTTTACGAGCTTATTGTATTTTGCTCGCATTTATCACACCAGGAGACACGATCAAACGCCCCAACAAAACAAAATATTTTCTAGCGTAAAATTTACTTCATTCGAAGCGCCGCGCCGCCGATGATTTAATAACGTTTCTCAAGTACCCTTTCAGTAAACGCGGTCATCAGCCACGCGAAAATTCAACCTTTTTTTTCCGCTTTCGCTTCAAAATAATCCTACGCATCACTGGAAAATATTGGTCGAATTATTTCCGCCATTTCGTCACTTACGATACCTACCTACTTGTATTTTACCTACGCAATATCTAAACACGCGCACCGGTTCAAATAATATCGAATATTTATAACTGAAAGGGTTAATTTTTCCTCCGTTGTAACCACATAACGCTATGAAAAATAATGTCCCGATTCCGGGAAATGAATTTCGTTGTTTTAATTTCTTTCTTTCTTTTGGCGTAAAACATGTTCAATTTTCGCAAGAATAATGCGAATATAAAATATGCTGCAAGGTTGCCCAAAATTACGTAAAATGATGGCATAAAAGTGGTGAGTTGTTTTTTTGAATACACATCCAACTGCCTCTCAATAGTCCAGTCAAATTAGCGCGAAAAATTACAAAATAACGAGAAAATTTACGGCAAAATCACCACCCCTTGAGCAACGTACCCGAAATCGGAAAAAATGAGACCGGTGTTTCTTTCTCAGTACCCCTATTTATGCCCCCAAAACAAGTTTTTTTACCAATAACTTTGCCTAGCTTTTGTCTTAAACGCGATAGAGAAAAAAAGTTGCATCAAAAAATGTAGCTGGTCAAATTTCCAATAAAAAATGTTCTGACATATTTTTTTTTGAAATTCGATTGTAACACTTTAAAATGAATTTGAAAAGGAAGTGTTATGCGTTAACGTGATGTTCCGCGTGACGATTCTATCGCGTCGCGAGAGCCAGCCGTCAACGTTCATAGACACGCGGGCTCAGTTTTTATTCGGCATACCTAAACAGTGGGTGGGCCAAATTTCACTTCTTTTGGAAATCTGCGAACGGTGAGGTCGCAATAGTCGCGAAATAATTTCAAAATCTATTTTTTCAATTTGCAGAACAAACTTACAAGTTCAAAAATTTTTTTAAAATTAAAAAAAAATTGTTTTAAAAAATGAATTTATTATGTATATTATTTTAAACTCAAAATAATCGTTGGTAGCATCTTTTCACCATTAAGCCTCTTTTCAGACGTTCTTAAAAAAATATTACATTTTGTGTTTTTTCACGATTTTTTGAAAAACTAAAAAGGAAATATTTTCAAGAAACGCCCTCCCTGAAATGAATTTAGGAATCAATTTTAGATGGTGAAACGCAATATTTTAATTTTACCTCCCATAGCCAATTTGATGTTGAATCAGAAAAGAATATTAATGATCAAGGGTCGTCAGATGGTTGTGAAAATTACGAGGAGAATAAATCTATTTTATAAAATTAAAATAATTTCAAAATACTATGGGCATATTGTACCTTTATTCAAACAATGTTACTTTAACACGAGGTAACGTAGCATTTAGTCTATGTAATTTGCGTAAGTATGCTGAATGAAAATTGAGTCCGCGTGTCCATGAATGTTGACCGCTGGCTCTCGCGACGCGATAGAATTGTCACGCGGAACATCACGTTAGTCCGCAACGCATCCTTTTCAAACTCATTTTAAAGTGTT
The DNA here is from genome assembly GCA_900060175.1 of Ferrisia virgata. Classification (NCBI taxonomy): domain Eukaryota; kingdom Metazoa; phylum Arthropoda; class Insecta; order Hemiptera; family Pseudococcidae; genus Ferrisia; species Ferrisia virgata. The sequence goes on along the minus strand of FIZR01031314.1, from coordinate 563 downwards.
ACAACTGATTTTCAAAAAAAAAATTTCATAACATTTTTTACTGGAAATTTGACCAGCTGCATTTTATGATTCAACTTTTTTTTTTTCTATCGCGTTTAGGAAGAAAGTGTGGCCAGGTTATTGGCAAAAATACTGTATTTAGGGCACAAATGGGAATACTGGGCGAGAAGCATCAGTCCGACCCTATTTCTCCATCAAATTGAGCTAGGAAGTTGAAATTCGGTATGTACATTCAGTTGGGGCTTTAAACGTGCTTTTTGGAGGTTTCAACTTTTCAGCACCATTTCACTCCCTCACAGCCCCAAAAAAGTGGTTTTTTGATCGAGTTTTCTCATTTTTTTTAGATTTTTGAGTTTGTTCATCACATAACTCCCCTTCAAATTAGGCTAGGAACTTGAAATTAGCTATGTACATACAGTAGTAACCCTAGATGTGCCTTTTGGGGGTTTCGATTTTTTAGCACCATTGGACCTTTTCTACCCACAATCCTGATAAGGAAATTACACTGGGCGTGTATAATTTCAAGATTTTTACGCCCAGTGTTGAGTAGATTGGGAAGGTGG
>FIZR01031312.1:0-23907 GCA_900060175.1 Ferrisia virgata | reverse complement strand
TTTTTTTTTTTTTTTTTTTTTTTTTTTTTTTTTTTTTTTTTTTTTTTTTTTAGTATAACATTTTACGCATGAACTAGGGTGAAAAATATAATATTATTGTATTATGTACCAAGTTTGAGAAAATATATTAACTCTTTTTTTTCTTCAACTTGCAACAAAATAAAAAATGCCAAACGTGTATTTCAAACGTCCGCCGAAAGGTACAAAGAAATCTGTTGTTGAGGTTTTTTTTGTTGCGTTATCGAGTTTTCCTTTGTATTTTCATTAATGTTCAGTATTTCGTTGTTAAATTATACGTTAATATGAACGATGTTTTATTTCACTTTTCTTCGTATATTATGCTTTCTTAGAGTGAAAAAAATGAAAACATCTGAAAAGAATCGAAATATGATACATTACATACGTAAATATGTAATTTAAAATAAAATGGGTACCTATTTTATGATAGAAACGTGCTACTACAAGAAGATACTATTAGACACGTTGATTACTATGACGTAAATAAAAAAATAACGAAGATGTAAATGAACCTCCCTCCGTGAAGAAAAAAATCGCTGCAATCGTATAGAAATGAAATCTCCATCGTCGGTATCATTATCATTTCAAAATAAAGAATCGTATACAAATCAAAAACCGGTCAACGTTTACATGTGCACATTAACTATAAAGTCATAACAATTATTAACGACTCAATTAAAAGTTGTACTGGTAGATTATTTCAAAATCTCATATTTCTCAAGGTAGGTATTCGCACATGTGCATGTCAATCGTATACTTCAGTGCGCTTATCACACTATCACTTTCTCCAACGTTCCAAGCGTACTTTTTCTCCTCGATGTGCGGAAGTTTTTTTATCATCTTTTTATTACATCATTATGGTCGTGAAAAAATGTAATTAAGTGTTTGTTAATATTCGACATTCTACTTGCACACTGATATTGAAATTTGTCGTTAAAGGTGCTGGAACGTCGCGGTGTACTTTGCGAGCAATAATGTTTGGTAAATTGTTGGTAATTTTAACTTTGCTAATTGCGTGTGCGGTACAAGATGGAAGTGGTTTAACGAGTAGAGAAGTTGCTAGGAATCAACAGGTGAGTTTATGTAGCATCGTACCTTCGTACGTCAACCATCAAGTTTATTAAATAACTTACATATTTATTACATACTTGGTACGTAAATTGAAAGATTATTCCGTCTAATGAAAAATTTCTGCCGTAACGAAACGAGAGACGTTTTTTTTTTATAAAAATAACCAGTGAATGTGGTTGAATGGAAATTTTTCACCGAATGCAAATGAAAACATGAAAATGAAAGGCTTATTTATTTCTAAATGATTTCGGCCTAGTTTGTTTTTCTAATAAGATGTACGTCGCAGGAAGTGATCCATGTGGTACATAATGATAAGGTGATTTTTAATTAGATTAGTCAATCCATGTAGATTTCTAATTTAAATTTTTTTCCTAGAACACAACTTACGTAATTGTAGGTTCAAACAAGATCGGTCGATTTTTGCATTTTTAAAAAAAGATTCATTTTAAATTTAAATAAATGTCACTCTGGTAACACGCAATTTTTCTCCATCTGTATTGATTATTCATTTTCATTAATTGAAATTAATAATTAATAATAATTGATGATAATAATTATTCATTTTTGTCTAGAGAAATATAAATACTAATAATAACGTAATTACGAAGTTATATGGTAATTTTCGTTTGTTTTCCTATCTAATATTCCTACTTATTAGGCTTCATCCTGATTGGTCAACTCTTCATGACGTCAAAATACGCTTAGAATTATGCCAAACTGAAAAGTTCAAAGTTTTTCGTTTTTTATTTACAATCTGTTTACCGATCAGTGTGCTTTAGCAATTTTTTTATTTCTTTCTATTTTTGAGCGAGTAATTAAGTAATTAACAATTAAAACTGCGGTAGCAAATCAATAATCATCGTTATCGATTAACAACGTTTCTTCAAAAAATAACCCTTTCGAACGTTCTGTTGTGCATGAAGTGGTCGTCAACTTTTAGTCAAGTGTTGTGCATTATCTTTATAAGATCTTTTTTCAAGTAATAGCTTTGCTAAATTTTTTAATTCGTAGCTTAGGAATTCTTTCACCATGGCTACTGCACCCGTTATAACCAACGCTACCGTCAAACACACAGCATCGGTAAGTTTTCTTTTTAATTTACCCATTACCCTTAAGGAATTACCACCCCAACAATTTTTTGAATGGACTTCCCTTGTAACTGAATACGATGCGTAATTTTCTATACTACACGAGTTTTTTTCATCTTTGATATTTTATCATTTTATTTTAAAATTTCAGGTAATATTTCTTCATGGTCTCGGAGATACTGGGTAAGCGTTTGAGTATATTCATGTCGAATCACAAATGCATAATTGAATGAGTTTTTTTTTTTCTGTATCTGCATTGTATTGCGAAATACTATTTATATAGCTGAAAGTACGATAACGAATATCATTCGTTTACAAGTCGTAAACTTCATATCGCTACAAAGTTTCTTGCTCGGGTTTTAATTCTTATCATTTTTTTGTAGACATGGTTGGGCCAGTGCAATGGCAGGTATTAGATTACCTCACATGAGAGTGATTTGTCCTACTGCGTAAGTGAATTGTAGCCATCGTATGTCAATGTACGAGTACTTTTGAAAACAATATTTTGGTGTGTGTGTGTGTGTTTTGAACAGTAACTCTTTGCCGGTTTCTTTAAACGGCGGTATGAAGATGCCAGCTTGGTTCGATATCAAAGGTTTAGATATGAATTCACCCGAAGATAGCAGTGGCATTACTAAGGCTACCGCTTACTTACACGGTTTAATAGAGAAAGAAATCAGCGAAGGAATCCCTTCTGATAGAATCATCGTCGGTGGATTCTCACAAGGAGGAGCGTTGGCGTTACGTGCGGCTCTGTCGTTCAATAAAAAACTCGCCGGAGTTGTTGCCTTATCTTGTTGGTTACCTTTGCACAAAGAATTCTCGCCGGTAATGCTTCAATTTTTGCTATCGAATTATTGATTTTTCTATTTTTATTTTTGTGGGTTCAATTTCGTAATATCTGTGCTGGTTTTTTCCCTCTTAGTCTCAAGTGACCGCTAATAAGGATATTCATATTTTACAATGTCATGGAGATTGTGATCCAATTGTATCGTACAATTTCGGTCAGTTGACCGCATCGGTGTTGAAAAAAGTAACGCAGAATGGCGAGTTCAAAACTTATTCCGGTGTAATGCATTCCTCGTCTGAAGAAGTAGGTTTTATGTTCCATCGAAATGACTTATAAACATATCTATCATTGAGCTGGTATTGATTTTTTTTTTTTTGCCTTCGTTAGGAAATGGAAGATATTAGGAACTTTTTGCGATCAAGAATTCCGGCTATTTAATTTCTGTTTATTACAATCTTATATGTCTTATAAAATATACTGTCCTCAAGAGTCAAGACTATCCCTTTCCCCTGGAGGCAATACACCATCCTTTTTTGTTTTAGTGTAATTATGCGTAAATATTTGTAAAAACTATATATTTCAACGATATTTTGTGATTGTTTGGAGAAAGAAGCTCCTCGTAAAATGCATGTAGTTTTATAAATCTTTGACACAAGTCAATGTTGAAAATGAGCCTAGAATTAACCTTGAAAAGGAATTTTTACACGTTCAATTTTTAGTTTTAATTCTTATTCTTTTTTTTTTTCACTTTTGCTCATTGAATCTTTAATGATTTTCGAAACAGAAATAATGCGAATCAATCGCGAAGCATTTATAAAAATATAACTACGTCTAAATTTCTAGAATTTTATGCGTATATATTTGTTTGAAAAATCTAGTACTGAAAGTTTTTCTTTCCTTTAGCGAAAAGTAATACTCATTGTATTTAGCTTGATTTACTGTTTAGTTTTAGTCGTTTATTTATTAAAGTATCCTTTTCAAGTGACGTCATTTGTTGATTATAACACAAGATAATAGAAAATGCAGTCTTATCATCTGTTTTAGTTTTTTGATTTATATGAAGAAAAAAAACGCATAAATCTCCCAGATCTGTTCTGGTGGAATCGAGCATCACTTCACGTTCAAAAACAGGAAAAATACCGACGAATATTTATTAAACATTAATGCTCATTACGCCATATCTGTAATTTAAACAGTTGGGAGATCGTGTTAATACAATAGGATGACAGTTCAAATCTTGCCACATATCACATAAGGTAAACAACGATTGTAATGCAACATATCCTTGACCAACGATACGAGACTCCATAAATGAAAAACCTCCGTTCACAATAAATCCGGCGATTTGTTTACCGCAATTGTTACGAATTGAAGTGCATTTTGGTGGTATCCACAGATCTTGCATTTGAGATAAATACTCTTTGACTATGGCTTCTGTAGGAGACTTTTTCCTTTTGGTAATTTTCAACGGTAACTTTTCAGCAGATGCTTTCTTCTGTTTTATTCTCTGACGACGTAAACGTTTCAACGTCTTAGAATGCTCTTTTCTGAATATTCTTCGTTTCACTTTGTTCATGTCTATGTGCGGGTTTTCAACGGGAGTAGATAATTTATTCTGAAGATCAACTTTAGTAGGCAAGCAGATATGAGAGAAAGGTGGTAATTGACCTTTGTTCAGCATACGGATTGAAACACCAACTAAACATCTGTCTTGAGCAATTGACTTTAAAGTTGTACTTAAGGGTATATGGTTCTTTTTTGTTGTTTCTAAAACAGTTCTTAAATCCAACAAGAGTCGTTTATTGCGCAAAACGTAATACGAATCTGACTCCGATGCGGGAATCCAGTCATTGAGCAGAGCATTCCAAGGATGATGGAAAGGAGTGGAGAATCCATTTTTTATGTAATTTGTTCGTTTATTTGGTGGCTTTCTGAAATATATTTAGAAACTGGTTAGAATCTATGTAGAGAAAGAAATATTTTCAGAAAATAAATATTTACGTTACTTGAAATAATGAACTCGATCTGATATCTCGATTTGACGATAGTGTTCGAGACCTGCTTGTGAATCTGGAGCTAAATCAGGCATTACTTTGCCTTCAAAATTTATCGTTTTTGATTCACGTAAACCTCCTGCTTTCGCCCCGCTTAGTATCAACGATAACCATACTGGCATTGCCCAATTGGCTGGTATTATTAATTCCCAGCCACAACCATAATCTGAACGAAAACAACAAAAATTAATTGTAGTTTTTCTCGTCGATATTTTTTTCTTCTAAAATTGCAGTTCCAAAAATTTATATTTATCGATTTTACGACAAGTGCGTACTTGATTTAACTTTCGGATCTACGGATCCAGGTCTTTGAACGAGTAATATAGGGATAACGGTATTAATAATTTTTATAAGTTGTTCATCGTGTCCAGGAACTAATAAATTAGCTCGTAATTCATTCATTTTGGCAGTGGTAAATTTATTTAGGCTGACATCGTCCCGAATCGTTGGATTCCATATTGCAGAATTCGACGCAGTATTCTCGATTTCAAGTAAAGGTTCAACATCTAAAATTATAAAAATATACTAGAAAAAATAGGGCATATAAATAATCAAATAATGTCATAGAATGTCGACAAACCTTGATTTTTTCCAATTGCCTTGGTACGATTACGTTTTAAAAATAAACGCGGATCGATGACGTGTCCTCCGAGAATACAGCAAGGAGGGAAACATGAAGGCGAGTTGTATTTCTCTAATAATTTAAATGTAATATCTTCCGATAAGTCATTTCTACTTTCTTTCCACCAACTTGTTTTTGATGTTAGCAAATATTTATCGTACAATTGGGCCGGATGTAACGCTTTAGATAGCACAGCGTTGGATAATGGTCCAGTCAATCTGATTCGGTTTAGGGTATCTTTCAATGAAATCATGGTTACATTCAATAAGATATTTGTAGATCTGTTGATTTTAGAAATAGGTACATTTTTATGAGCAATTTTGGCTTGTTCAACATTTTTATTTCGCTTGGAAACTTGTTTCTTGTTTTTCGAAATATTTTCTAAAATATCTTTCATTTCAGCATCAGGTGGTATTTCAGGAACAAGTTCCAAATCAAAAACATCAGTTAATTCATTCCACAGTTCGTTATAATACGAAGGGTGACACCAAATCCATAAAGTACGAGTTTTCGCAGGATCTGGGATATCTGGTTTCCACATAAATGTAATATCGCCAATAACGTTATACGGATAAGAATGTTTATGATAAATAGTAATTTTTCCTTCTTTCGTACCACTCAACCAACATTTAGCACCAACAGATAGTCCACATTCGGAACTAGTTACAAATTTAAATCTATCCAATAATACCTGTTGAGGTCCGCTTAATTCGACGCAGTTTATGTATGATAAATCCTATTAAAAAAATTATAATTAATTTAGAAAAAAGGTCGACGATAGCTGCTAGGAATGCAGAAAATTGTAGATTAGATTACTTGAACTAAGCAATGAGAAAACGTTGCTCTGTACGAAGCTCTAAATACTTTATCACAAGAACGTTCGGCCAATTTGTAACCCCATTTATGTGTCATTTTGAATCGTTTAGCATGCCAAATATGCGTCTCAAGCCATAAGTTTTCTCGCTGCCGTCGATTGTACTCTATCAATAAATTACGTGAACGTTTCCTGTAATATTTCCTTGAACGCCGTTGTATTTTCAAAGCTTTATTTTTCTCCAGCTATGGTATACATAATTTAAATTAGAAAATTACTTCAAAGTACGATGTAAATAGTTTAAATTAGAATACCTGCCGTCGATGAGCATCTCGTAAACTTTTCGGTACCCTTTTCACTGTGTGGCTCATTGCTCTTCGTCTCATATGCTTGGGAAGGCGTTGAAAAATCGATGTAACCCGGCTACTTCCATCTGCGAAAATTTCAAATAACCTCTTGATAATTGCAATGAAACGAAAATTGGAAACCCTTTATTGTATCTTGGTGTTTAAGTATGTTTTTTCCACGTGATTACTACACACATTCTTCAGAATTTAAATTTTATGAACTTGTGTAAAAAAATCTATGTGCTTACTGATAAGATTATTTAGAGCCGATATTTCTTTAAATCTGGCCGATATAAACGATTCAGAGTTTAAAACATATGGCATTTGGTTAGCAAACGGTTCTTCGGATTCCATGATTAATAACTACAGAATAACAATTATTAATTTCAGCAAAAAGTGTGAAAAAATTTTAAAAACTTAAAAAACCTCCTTTTTTTACAATAATTAAAATTTTCTATAAAAAAATTTGTTTATTGTCTTACGTTGTGAGGTGCAAAAGCAACATTCTTAAACAGTAAGTTCTAATTGGCTGTAAAAATGAAATACTGCATCAAAAAACTACATGCAAAGTCAAATAAAAAATTCAGAAAAGTTGCAGTGTTGCTATTATTGAAGTTTCTTTGTAGAAAAATGAAGAGGAACCGATGGTATTTTATTGTTGAACTGATGAATTTTGATTAAATTTTTTAATTCTTTTTAAAAATGACAGTTTAAAATTAATAGTGTAATGTCTCACGAATCAATTGTGAGAAACAAAGGCCAATGTAATGTGACAATAACCATCGAGTTCATTGAGTAACCAACACTATTACAACACTGCCAGTATGAGTTTGTTAAAAGGAGGAAAATTTATCACAGCAATTATAAAATCTCGCCGATTCCGACACATAAGCAGTCATAAATCAAGCAGTATCTTATTTAATAATCATTACAATCAAGTTTTTTTCTTCGTAAGGAGTATTTCACTTGCTGCTGAAAAATCCACCATGTCGGAAAAAAAGAAATTTGAAAGATTGCCTACAACGGTTAAACCATCATTGTACGACTTGTTTTTGAAACCAGACTTGAACACATTCAAATTTGATGGCAAGGAAACAGTTTATTTGCAAGTAAGATTTACCGTACTTCCTTTTTAATGAATAGATTAGATTAAATTCTTCTGTCTCATAGTGTTTCGAACAATATAACACTAGACACAGGCAGGTACATATGATGCCAAATTTGCTTACAAATGTAAACACCCTGATTCATCACACGTTTCTTCTTGTCGGCAGATTCTCGAACCCATCAACTCTATAATCCTCAATTGTGTAGATTTGAACATAAGTCAAGCACAGTTGAAATTAGTGTCAAGTGGTGAAATTCTTCGTGCTGAATGTTCTCTTTGTGTGGAAGAAGAAACATTAAAATTAATTTTCTCGAAAACTTTACCTTCGGGCGATGCCGAGCTTACCATAGATTTTGTAGGCGAATTGAACGATCTGATGAAAGGATTCTATCGTAGCAAATACACGCCGTAAACTATTTCCTTCTTTTGTTTTTTTTTCTTGATTAGACTTATTTTGCGATGTAATAAATTTGATGAATTTCAGAGTGGCTGGTAAAGAAGCCAAGTATTGTGCTGTGACACAGTTTGAAGCAACCGATGCTCGCAGATGTTTTCCTTGTTGGGACGAGCCAGCTATCAAAGCTCGTTTTGATATCACTTTAGCAGTGGATTCCGATAAGTTGGCTCTATCGAACATGGTAATTCAAGCTCTTTGAGTGTGTAATGTATTATTGGAATGGTTCTAATGTAATTGTTAAATAGCCCGTAGAAAGCGAGAACATCGGTACTGATAAAATCAAGGTTGTCAAATTTGAGAGAACACCTATCATGTCAACTTACCTCGTAGCGATTGTGGTCGGTGATTTTGATTATGTAGAAGATAAAACGACCGATGGAATACTGGTTCGAGTGTACACACCGCCTGGTAAAAAAGAACAGGGTCGATTTGCCTTATACTGCGCTACCAAAGTGCTGCCATACTATAAAGAATATTTCAACATCCCTTATCCTCTTCCAAAAATGGATTTAATTGCTATTGCAGAATTTTCATCGGGTATGCTCAACGATAGATTTTTTGTTATTTATTGCAAATTCAGTTCGTAATTATGCTCAATTTGTAATTCAGGTGCTATGGAAAATTGGGGATTAGTCACATACCGAGAGACTTATTTATTAGTCGACGAATCAAATACATCGGCGGCGACGAAACAACACGTTGCTATTGTTGTTGGACACGAACTGGCTCATCAGTGGTTCGGAAACTTGGTCACTATGGTAATTAAATTGGTTGAAATTTACCGCTTTTTGTCAAGTTTTATCTCATTAATTTTCTATATTATTTTTAGGAATGGTGGACTGATTTATGGTTAAACGAAGGATACGCATCTTTTGTAGAATATCTATGCGTTGAGTATTTATTCCCTGAGTATGATATCTGGGCGCAATTCGTTACCGATACATATTGCAGAGCTTTGGAACTGGATGCGTTGAAAAATAGTCATCCGATCCAAATGCCCGTTAGCCATCCATCGGAAATCGACGAAAATTTTGACGAAATTTCATACGAAAAAGGTGGTTCTGTGATCAGAATGCTGCACCGATATATCGGAGATGATGTGAGAACAGCTTGTGTTGAATAACGTTTTGGTTATATCGAGTTTACTGGACAGTTTTCATTTATAGGATTTTCGAAAAGGTATGAATTTGTACCTGACGAGACATCAGTACGGTAATACGCATACCGATGATTTATGGACAGCCTTAGAAGAAGTCAGCTCCAAGCCTATTAAGAAAGTGATGCCTACGTGGACTACACAAAAAGGCTACCCTGTGATCACAATTGAAAGTTGTATCCAAGAACCGAATAATGTTCGTACTTTGGTTGTTCGTCAGTCAAAGTTTTCCATTGATGCTGAGGAACAAGGTAATATTATTTCTTTCTGAATAATTAGTTTTAGGAAGAAACTGCTACGGTATTTACCACGAACAACTGTTATTAAATACTGCAGATGATAAAACGTCATGGCTGGTACCCATATCGTTCAGCAAACAATCTGACCCAAAAGAAGAATGCTTCAGCACAGTTTTGGAAGAGCGCCGAAGCAAAATATCTATCCCTAATATATCACCCAATGAATGGATCAAAGTAAATCCCGGAACTATTGGTTTCTACAGAACAAACTATACCGCAGACATGTTGAAGCTTTTAATACCTTCAATTTCGGATAAAACATTACCTCCGCTCGATCGATTGGGTATTCTGGATGATACGTTTGCTTTGGTGAGAGCACTGCCTTAAGGCGACATTGAAACGTATTGGACAAAACTAAACGGTAGTAAAATTTCTTAGGTGTTATCGGGGCATTGTGAAGCTGCTCAAGTATTAGATTTAATGTTCGCTATGATTGAAGAGGATAATTACACCGTTTGGTGCAATATAGCCACATGTTTGGAGAAATTTCATACGTTGTTGAGTAATACTGATTTCGATCATCTGTTCAACGATTATGGTTTAAAGTTGGTTAAACCAATTTCAAAGAAGTTGGGCGTCGAATCGAAGTCAGGCGAATGTGAGATATTATCATTACTTTTATTATTGTCGTATATGTATAATTTAATACTTTAACGATATGCTTAAAATATTCGTATACAGCTCATCTGGTCACATTATTAAGAAGTTTAATACTGAACCGATTGGTTAAATTCGGTGATCAAGAATTTCTTCAGTTAGCTAAAGTGAAATTGGGCGATCATGAAAGCGGACAAAAAGCAATACCAGCTGATTTACGAGCAGTTATTTACAAAGGTGCTATTGCTGCTGGTGGCAAACAAACTTTCCAGTCTTTGGTTAATGTAAGCAAGCTATAAAATTATTTCGTTCTAATTTCAAAACTTTAGTGTAATATTTTTCAAAAATCGTTCACACAGATGTACAAAAATACCGATTTACAAGAAGAAAAAGATCGAATATTGAGATCATTTTCATCCATCACAGATCCCGATGTAGTCGATGAAGCTTTGAAATTCTCTCAATCGGTAATATATGTATTTATTTATTATTTAAATTTCAAAAAGAAATTCTTATCGGTTTGATTGACTTTTACTAATTTTATTTTGTACTGTAATAGAGCGATGTTACCACAGCTAGCACTGTAATCGCATTAACATCGATAGCATCATCGAAAGTAGGTCGAGATTTATGCTGGGAGTATGTAAAAAAGAACTGGCAAAGTTTATTTTCAAAATATTCTGTAAGTTCTAAAGTCGATGAAGTTTTATACTTTGTTAGGTCGGTAGCTTGTTACTGAGGCGACTGATCGACAACTGTGTATTGTTCCAGGGTGGTTTCTTGATTACCCGAATTGTTAAATATTCGACCGAGAATTTTGCCAGCGAAGAGAAGGCTAAAGAAATTGAAGAATTCTTTGTTTCGAAAAATACCAGCGGAATTGAAAGGGTAGTTAGTCAGAGCTTGGAAACTATTCGAAATAACGCGCGATGGTTGAAAAAAGATCGAGATTCAATTAAAGCGTATCTTGAAAAAATTAAATCCTAATATTTATTACGTGATCAATAATAAAACTTTGTGATCATATTTATGCATCAAGCTTTTATACATACGGTTCATTATGTTTTTCTTTTCCTTTTTATTTAAAATGGGCTGTCTTATACATATTACAAATTTTATCTAGGTAGTACATTGAAACAAAAATCACAATTATTTATTGTATGTCTTGTGTTTTCTTTCGTGTAAACATTTTTTACTTCGTGTTGAATTTTTTTTTGAGTTTTATCGAATGAAATAAATGTTCTTGTATCCTTGATTATGTAAATACGTTGAAAGATGTTTTATTTCATGTCATTGTACTCCAATTTTATAGATTTTAAGTATTTAAAACAAAATAAACATGATCGACATACCGTTAACTTAATTACCTATTTTTTTCTTCATTTTGCACATACTGATTTTAAAATGAAGATTTTAATTTTGACATTGGGCAACACTGATGAGCTAATTTTTATGTCCTCGTGTGTTGAAATTTGAAATTTTGAAAATAACTGTAAAATTTGAATACATTTTGGAAAAGAGACGCGTAAAAAAAGGTAAGTGCTTATTAAATGTAAATTAATAGTACATCATCGTGTAAAACTCATAAAAACACGAATTCAGATCTATTTTTTGTGTGTGTATATTGTATTTTACGTGATTGGATTTTCTGCTCCTCATATCCGTCCACTACACTACTCCGACCTCTCATCCGAAATCTTTGTTATTTTGCCCAAGTACTTGTAATATCTAATGTTGATATTTCGTTTTTTGCACGTGTATAAATCCTTCGGTTAACTTACGTACCCAAGTAATATCATTAACATTACTATCAAATTTATTGTTGCAGAAAGATGACATCGGGTATGGTAGCCGTGTTTCGTTGTTGCATTGCATTTGCCACATGAAATTCTTCTGTTCGACTAACCTGGTGTTTTGATATCGGTAGAGTTTCGAAATCATTTACAGTATTTCTTCAAAAGATATTTCAATGTGCTATAATTAATCCAAAGTTTGTACGACAGTTATTGTAATCTAATTGAAATTGAACGTCGCTGAAAACTCAAGCTGAGATTGCTGAATTTCATCCGATGCGATACCTCTCGAATCCAGCAACTCAATTCGTACAGCTAAATTAAGTCTGCCTCTGATTAATGATTTTTATTCAACAAGGTTCAAAAAAATAATCATAAAAAAGTGCATTACGTATCTTTCACGAATCTAACAGGATACGGCTACAGGTACAAAAAATTTATGAATTTGAATTAGTAGTGCAAAATTTTGGGCAAGAATACGTTTTCGGTGATGCTGGTACCGCGATACGATGATGTGCGTTCGTATTAGTGCGTCTATGGAACACGGTATAGTTTTTGGTTTACGGAAAAATGTTACACAACCCCGTTGTTATGTTTGATCGAAATTCAGTCTTGATTTGTCGAGCGTAGAGTGACGACGTTAGCGAAGTGCGTGCTTTCGATTCGTTTTTTTTTATTAAAAGTTTTTATTTGTATGTGCATGTGTAATATTTTTTCGTGTTATAGTTCGACTAGTGTAATATAGAAAATTGTGGTCAACGTCGAGTTCGCGGTCAGTGCTGTTTGAATGTTTTTTCGAGCAAATATCCCTATGTCGTATATTCGCCGAGTGTTACCGTAAAATTAACGTATTATACATACAAAGTAATACCAATTTAATATCAAGATGTGACACAGACATCTTTATTTCCATAAACTCGCAGCATTGCTTCGGGTAAGTACGTGGTGCAGAAATTAATCGTTAAACTTGGTTTAAGTTGAACTAATACCCAATCTAACTCTTTGTATACCGATGTTGTTTAATTTTTCATAGAGTAATATTCCGAGTTAGAGTGAAGAGAAAATGTCAAATCGATAGAGTACCCTGACTAATGACGTTATGTGTTTATGTATACGTATTTGTACTGCATATATACGTACTTACGCCGGTATTATCTTTCATTGTTCAGTATACACGGTAGCTTGAAATTTATGCGGTATTTTCCTCGATATTTGACCGACGAGTAATTTCCAAATAAGTGGGCTACTGTACCTATCTATATGGCTGTTCTAGAAAAAAAAATTTACCACCAGGGTCGGTGCAACAGTGATAAAAGAAAGATTTAAGTTAAGCGTGAAACTTGTTCGAAATATTGTGATGTTGCAGCGAGTTATTTTATTTTTGGCAGTATGTCAGAATTATATTTAAGAGCCATGCTGTTTTCGTGTATCTTTCAACTTTTTACTATCTGGAAAGTGCCGTCGATAATTGGTCTACGTACATGCATAGGTGATCTATGTCGACCGTATAAAGGAACCAAAATTCAAACTTATTTCTATCGCATAAAAGGAAACATTGTTGTAGGTATTCGAACAGAGGCAAAAAGACTGGTTAATTTCTTTCGAGTTAATGGTTACTGTACTGTAATAAATGTTAATTGCTTATTTTGGTTGAGAGCTTCAATCGGTGTTGGTAACTTTTAACGTTGTCGTTTAAATTTCATCCAGAAATGCTGACGAAACCAGCAGTAACTGGCTCCGTTTATGTGCATTTTTGTCGTAGTCGCGTTATAAATTGCCTATACTGTCGTATCGTACTTTTTAGTCGAGTACATAATATAAAAAATCAATACTTTTTCTCGGCTTGGGTTTTTTTTTTTTTGCAATTCGGCGATGCTAACGTGTTCAGTTTCGAGTCTTTGAGACGCCTTTTGAATAATTGATTCTTTTTTGCAACAGGCATGCATAGTTTTATTTGATCTTGTTCCACTACTTTTATATTAGCATATGATTGTATAATGCATCGCGACCCAGAAATATTTTATTTATTTAATTGGTACAATATTCCGAATCAAGGGCCTCCCTATTATCTATGATTTATGTTGTGATATAAAAATTGAATAATTCCTTCCATAATTCTTGAATATTATTGATAAACATGCTAGCTCAGAAAAAATAGTACATATCGTTACGTTACCTAGGTAGTTAGGTATAGCGAAAATGATTTCTTTATAAACAGCTTATCGAAGCGAACCAAAAGCTAAATTAGCATTAATTATAATTACATCGTATAGAGCCTATATTTACACATTTAAAATACTACGAATTAAACGATACCTATTTCATCTTATCAACTCTTTTAGCGTACAAATAGCCCCCGAAATTTGCTAGTAGGTGGGTTAATTCGCCAGCTAACGAGCTTTTACATCGTGGATTACTTTCCTGCTGCGTTAAATTATTACCGATTATCCAAAAAGCTTCCGTTAAAGCGAATCAAATTAGACGTTGGGGGGTTAAATAATCGCTATAACGTTTCAAAATAAATACAACTGGGCTACGAAGTACGAACCAGCCACGTACATTATTTTTTATAATAATTTTTTCATTCGTCGGGTATGTATGGGTCGTATTTTCTTTTTTTTTTTTAAATTTCGTAACTTGTTGCTAAAAGCTAACAGTGCATCAGCGATATGCGTCGTAAGGTACTCTATTCGAATGCATTTCTTCGTTACTGTGATAAAATTGAAAAAAAAAACACCCCTTACAAAGTATAAGTAGGCATTCATAAGTATTTCTGTATCTTATTCGCTTTCGCATGAATGTTTTACAAAGGGTGTGTAAGTATAAATGCGAAATCGACGCTACACGAAGGAAACGAACGAAACTCCTTTTTTTGAAGAGGGCATTAATTCCATAAACTCGTATTCTGCAAGTTGTTCAGAATTCCAAGAATTTCTTATACCTTATTCAAGACCGCGTACTCGTACGAATATCTCGCTATATCTAACCCTATTTAAGACGACTTGCAAAGCAAATAAACTATACATCGCTTTTCAGGAGTAAGGACCCTCTTCACTACGAGTTTAACCTTTAGACGATTAATTTGTTATTCACTCTCGTCATAGGTTACCCCCTTTTTTTATGGCATACCGACCACTTTCATACCCTACTAATTTTGTATAGTAAGTGTTATCTGCTGTAATGTTTTTATCGCCGTTATGTTTATGTTGTAAGGATAGCCTTTTTCCCCCAATATTGGTCACAACTTTTTTGAAATTCCAATTTTACAAAATACTCAGTACCCATATCAAGTGTCTTTTATTTTTAAGCTTGGTTTTTTATGTAATACCATCAATGAAAATCAGGCTATTACAGTTGTATCAATCTACGGCGGATGAGGGGAGGAATATCAATCAAATCCGTTTTGGGATCCTAGAAGACCATTAAGACAATTATTAGCTGTGTCAGATGTTTATTTTTATATCATTTACTTCGCTCGATACCGACCCAAATCACTAATTCGGTCACTCAGCTGAGTTTGACGGCGGATTAGATGTATATGAGTGGGGGATGAAATTGGGCTAAAATTCAGTTACGCTAAAATTTGTGGGAGGGGGTGCTGAGGGGTGAAAGACGCAAAAATTTACCCTTTTCAAGTCAATTGATAGAGACTCAAAACTTGTTTAATATATTCAAAAATCAACCTCCTAGGTCAACCAGGAGGGGAGATGTGGAAGTTTTCCGCCTTTTTGACCTTGAAAAAGGGCTCTTCCTCCCCTATCTCCTCGTCAAATTGAGCTAGGAAGTTGAAATGAAGGGGGGAGATGCGGTTTGCGGGGCCTAGAAGACCATCATTAAGACCATTTTTGAACGTGTAATATATTTATTTTTATTTATTTATGTTTTCTATAAAAGATCAAATGGTTCCGCTCCAAACAAGAAGAAACAAACTCATACTGAGATATGCCATCAAAAAACTTTCTACAAAAGACGATGATACTCATTTCTATGCAAATAATACCATCTACCTCGAGCAATACACAAGATTTCCAGGAAAACCTAAATCCATATATTGCAATATTCGTGGATTAATGAACAGGTGTGGTATACCGTCACCTAATGAAAAAAAAATCACCGACAAATGATACCTACCATGGATGATGACAACTATCAAATTCGACACAACATGCTTATCCAATACCTCAAATATGAAAAATTCAACCATACAAAAAGATGAATTTCTAAAACTTAGTATATCATCGAAGTATGAGACTCATGAAATAGTTTTCACCGATGGATCAAAAACCCTTTCGGGCACTGGTTGCTGCTTTGAATTTAAAAATGTGCGTTCGTTTAAACTATCAAATTTCACTTCTGTTTTTACAAGTGAACTACTCGCTTTTAAATCAGCCTTCGAATTCATCCTCTCTAACAGAAATCTACATAATACTATCATTGTTACAGATTCATTTAGCTCTATACATGCCCTACTGAATACAAACTCCACAAACAAATTGATAAACAACATCCAAGAATTAGCACATACCGCAGATATTTTCGACCTAAATATACTACTTTTATGGAGCCCCTCCCATTGCGGAATTCCAGGCAATGAAATGTGCAACAAAGAAGCGAAACATGCCATCATTTCGGGTAAACTTGATTTCTGCAAAACCATTACATCATTCGATATATCTTCAATAATCATGCTAACTAAAAACCACCAAACACGAAATGAGAACGAGAAAATCTACAACTTCGAAGTATCAAGGAAATAGTCATGTCCAAATTTTGAGTGGGGGGTGGTGAGGGTCAGAAATTGTAATGATTATTCGTTTTTTAGCCAAGTGGTGGAGATACAAAAGTCGTTTAACATATCTAAGAATTAGTCTCCTACATGAATTAGGAGAGATGATATGAGTATATTTTGCCACTTTTTGACCGTGAAAAAAGGTAATTCCTCGCTGTCCT
The DNA here is from genome assembly GCA_900060175.1 of Ferrisia virgata. NCBI lineage: Eukaryota > Metazoa > Arthropoda > Insecta > Hemiptera > Pseudococcidae > Ferrisia > Ferrisia virgata. The sequence continues at coordinate 6,743 of FIZR01031312.1, read as the reverse complement.
CCGATGGATTCAAGAGACAGAAATTGTGTATGTAGATTCAGTAAAGGTCCTAGATGTGCCTGTTGTGTGTTTCCCCTTCACAACCCCGCATATGTAATAGGTTTTTTTAATCGATTTTTTTTATGTTGCGAGTTTTTGGCTCTGCTCCTTCAAGCGGGAGAGGGGGGATTGAAGTTTGGTATGTAGGAGTCCTAGATGCGCTTTTTGGGCTACTACTTAGATCGAAATAGTTGGATAGTTTTGCTTAGCAGTGCTAACAATTTGGGAAACAATTTTAAGATACTGAATTGTAAAATTTGATCACCAATGAGGGAAACGCATTTTTCTAAGCTAAAAAAAATTCGGGCGAGTATTTAAGGTGATATGCAATTTTATTGAATTTTTTTTGAAAGATCTTTGCGATCTGTAACTTTTCAATCACTTGAGTGAGAGCCGAAAGTGGTCTCGGATCTAGACGTAAGAACTGAAATCCCATCTATTTAGTTGCGTGACCGGAATCCCACGCCATTTTTAGGTGGCGAAAAATTACATTTTGTTTCAAAAATAACTGTACTTCGGTAAACCATTCCTCCGCTCCTCCTTTGAGCTAGGGTCACAAAATGTTGTATAGTGGGGTTTCAACTCAAAGTCAACCACCTTTGTGAATATCACCTTATGAAGTATGCTCGTGTAAAGGGAAGGGGTGGCGGTAGTGTAAGGTGACATTCCCCTTGTCTCCCTCTCCACAGTTACAAAAGTTGGTGAAAACCCTTTAAATTGTAAAAAGTTAATGAAAAATTGGTTGAGAAAAAAGAAGAAGAGTTATGCCAGCTACGCGAACTTACCAGCATGAATTTAAACCTCTTAAAAAATGCAATTTTAGTGCCAAAAAACCATTTTTTTTTTCAAAATTTTTCTCCCATTTGGCTCAAACATATCTGTACCTGCCATTTATTTCGTTTTTTTTTTCAACTTGACGAAAACTCTTAAAAACATTTAATCCATTTTATTTTTGTTCAATGTGACGAATTAACGAACGTGAATTTAAAACTTTTAAAAGTGCAACTTCAGCTCTAAAAAATTCAATTTTCTTGAAATCTTATCATCGTTTTGCTCAGACATGCAAATATCTGTTATTTATTTCATTTTTGTGAACTTGGACTCCAAAAGTAGCACTTTTTACACCATAGCAACTGTGTATTTGATTTTGCTAAAAAAGTTGGTAAAAATTGTAGAGTTAGTTGACAAATTTTTCATTTTCACCCCCTCCCCTCCGACGGAAGGACTTTCAAGTAATAATAGTTTATTATGGAAGGAAAATGGGTACACGTGCTTACAAATATGTCGTCCAACATATCTATTGATTGTGAACTTTTTGTTTTGAATTTTTTACAATTGATTAAGGTTACGACATTTTTTTTGACATGGATAGTGATGGTGTAACGTTTTGATCTTACGTTTTGATTTTTGATTTGGAGTTTTTAATCAAAAGTCGCGATGAAAGATGGCTATAACTTATTTTTGCACTTTATTTTGAAATGTTATTTAGAGCTTTGCACTACATGTTAAAATGTTGATTTGGATGTCTAATTAGAAAAATTGAGTAATAGAAAAAAATTAAAAAATAAAAAAAAAAGAAAAATCAAAAAATCAAAAATAGAAAAAACAAAAAAAATCACAAAAATTAAAAATAAAAAATTTTACAAAAATGATGACTTTTGCACTCGCTGTTAAAATTTTGACATGGATGTCTAATTAAAAAAAATAGAAAAATTAAATATTGAAAAACAAAAAAAAAGTTTAAATAACAAAAGTTGAATTAAAAATAAGAATAAAAATCAAAAAAATTTTAAAAATTTAAAAATTAAAAAAATTAAAAAATTGTAAAAATAAAAAAAGTTTCTAATGTGAAGATTTTGAACAAAAACTCGCGATGATAGGTAATCATAATATCTTTATTTCACTAGGAAATAATAAAATAAAATAAAATGTCAAAATTTGTTGAAGAAAAGAGTAAACGTTTTTTTATCAAAAACTCGCGATAAAATATGATTATGAATGATTTTTGGATTTAATGTTAAAATGTTAACATTTTAGACTTTTCTCCTGAAAAGGAAAAATACCTAAAATTTTTTTTCCCATCGTCTTATCATATAATTTGATAGGCCTACTATCGGAACAGCAGGCGAATTTGACTTCGAAAGCATATCGTAACGCGAAAACTTTTTCAACAACCTTATAAAAATCAACATTTAAAAAAAATGTATTTGAAACTTCGACATTGATAGCCTGTGATCATTCGAGATGAATTCTCTGTTCCGTGAAGTGGCGATATTAGATACCAGCGCTCGAATAAATATTTAAACATCCCTCAGTACATTTACCCCTCGTCTGACTGTTCGATACCAGAATGAGAAGTACAACAGTAACGTTAACGGAGAGAGGGAGAGAGGGTAAGGTTCATAAAATTTTATTCGAATAAAGGAGAAAATACCTTGTTACGACGAAGATCACTCTGATTCTCGTAGGAATTGATATAAGAAAAAGAGTCGTTTCAATCGCGAGCTTTGTAACGAACGTACTAAGTGAAGCTGTCACTTAAGTAACAATAATTACCTACTTGGCTGCGCCCTTTTTGCCGGCGTACAAATAGCCATAAAAATCATTCATAAATATTTACTGCGAATAAATCATTGAATGAAGATTAGTCTTATTTGGGTTCGTTCCAAAAATCCGATTAACAAATAAAAACAATTTTATCTAATACCTTTCTCCGCCTACTCGAGCGAGAGTTTCAGTTGTAGATATTGTTTATTGTTACAGGATTTTGTTCAATATGATTCGCGTTTTTCTCGATGCAGATCTCGGCGGTACATATTAAAGCCTGTATAGGGACCAGGATCAGGATATCTGTGTAGACTGCATTGATTTACATCGTGTACAAAACCCTGCAGGATTACGACAACCCAACTGGATTAATTAAAATAATATAATAACGATGCCGACGATGGTTTATTTAAACTTGGTGTACAATTACAAAGCTGTGAGATGATGATGATGTTTCTCATTAAACAGACTCTGTTTTAGGTTCACCTTTTCTTTCGTGTATTTGTCGATTCTTCTTTTTCGCAGCTGAGCTTGGCGTTTTTTTTTTTTTTTTTTTATTTATTTATTAATAGTTGGCATCGTTGTAGTTTGTTGTACGTTAGTGTGTGTTTATTTGTTCGATGGTGCCATATATTTCTCAAATGAGATGTGAACATCGTTGCAAGAGAGAGAGAGAGAGAGAGAGAGAGAGAGTGCTGTACTTATTATTGCCCCGAGCATTTCGTCGAAAAATCCGTTCGACGTTTAAATGTATCGTATGTCTGCTGCCTTTATGTACTTAGACTTTATACGTTGTTCTTGAATCGATGTGCTGTGTGACGCAGTTTTAAGAGAAATTTTCGTTTCGCGGTCCGATTTCCTTATTCTGTTTGATGGATTTACTCTATTTCACCGTATAAACTGTATCCAAAGGTACAAGGTCGTCGCCGTTGCGAAGGGGTTTCCAGCATCAGATTATCGAATCTTACCGCGATCATTTATTTTCAATGGTAATTTTCACTTGTGCTGCGATTTGTTTTCTGTCGTGTCAGAGGTTTTGGACATGTATGTAACTATGTACCCGTATATTGTATTTGCTTACGCGTGAACATTCTCATCGTATGTACCCAGAGTATACTTAATCATTCCTGTCCAAAGTTAACAAATATCTCTAATAAGTAGTATTCTTACTTCATGTTGGTATTTTAGCTCAGACGAGCAGCAATTTCCCTTCCGGGTAGCATGCTTATTGCACCTATATACGTAACATACCTACCTACCTAGTACCTACCTACCTACCCAGTGCACCTGCGATTGTTTTATTGTGCTAAGTACGTTAAAGTTGAACATTAAACGACGTGGTTACAATTAAAACATGACCCGTTACAATGTCTGCTCACTTTCAAGTACCGTCAGGCAACACTGCGCGGCTAATCGATTAGTTCAACTACTCTTATCAAAAGGTTCCCCAATCAATATATACCTTTTCGCGTTTTGATGAATTATGAAAATTTAAACCCGGCCGACGCGTGTACTCGGTGCCCCTTCAAATCTTCGTTCTGTGCGGTATCTTCGTAATCTCTTTCGCGAGGAAGAATTTTCTTTCAAGGTAGCTCGCTCGATGTGGAAAGTTTAATCCCAAGATTAGAGGTTAAAGAGTGAAGAACCATCGATTAGCTTTTTGTAGTTGGAATATCATCGTTTCCTTCTATTTTTGATGAGAGTTGCCCTTTTAGCCAGATTTTTTGTACATATATCGCGGTTGCCTGTTTTAATTATTCTATTCGTGGAATTCTGCGGTGTTTATTCTTAATCAGTGGTTATGGTGAGGGCAAATATTGGAATGAAAATAGTTGAAATTGCAAAAAATGCGTGTATAATTAAAGCTACGTGCAAAATTTCAACTCCCTAGCTCAATCAGGAGAGAAGTAAAATGGGCGGAACGAACTCGAAAAATGGCAAAAATTTTCCAAAACAATATTTTTTTGAGGCTGTGAAGAGGTTTGATAAAAATGAAAAGTAAAACCACCCAGAAGGCGCATATAGGACACTTATGAAGTCTACATAAAAAATTTCAATCTCCTTGCTTAATTTGGAAGGCGAAGGGTGCACGTGGGGCGAACTCGAAAAACATCCATAATCACCCAAAAAAAAAAACTACTTTCCAGGAGCTTGTGAGCAGGTGCAATGGTTCTTAAACAGGGATGGAAGAACAACGAAGAACCGAGAACCAAAAATGTATAGAACTTGCGATTTTAGAGAACAAGAACAAAGTAAAAACAGCAATGTTGAGTGATTGAAGAATGGAAATAAAAACGAAAACAATGAAAGCAATTTTATCATTTTTGAAGAACAAGAAAAACCCTTGAAAATTCATTTGCAAAAACGAAAATACATATAAAAACAAGAACAACTATTTTTCGTACTTTTTTCCATTTTTGGTCTGATTTTTCATGTTATATTGTCAATGAAAACGAGGCTGTTCCAGTCTCTATTGACCTATGGTGGCCAAAGGTGGGAATATCAACGAAATCCGTCTTGAGGTTCGAGCTGAACATTGCGACCATTTTTGGTCATGCCAGATATTTGTTTTATTTTTATTTTCCGAACATTTAAACCATTTGCTCTGCTCGATACTGACCAAGACCGCTCCTACTCGGTCAATCGGCTCAGTTTGGCGGCGAATTAAATTGGATATGAGTGGAGATGACTTTGGATCAAAATTTAGTTATGCCCGAATTTGGGGAAAGGGTGTGCTCGGGGCCTAAAACGTAAAATCCAAAGTTGTATAACATATCCAAAAATCGATTCCCTTGGTCAATTAGAAGGAGTGATATAATGGTTCGCCGTGGAAAAGGGTTGTTACTCCCGGTTTATTGGTCACTTTTTTGACATGGATATGTCTTACAGTGGGGGGGGGGGTCATTTCTTGAAAACGTTACATTTTTGCGTTACGTTTTTGATTTTTGGACTTATGTTGAAATGTCAATATGGATATGTCTGAAGGGTAGGAAAGTTTGATAAAACTCCCCATGAAAGATGAGTATGGGTGATTTTTAGACTTTATGTTGAAATATCTCAGTTGAGTATTTGATGTTTGTGCTTTGAAGTTTTTGATTAAAAACTCGCCATGAAAGATGATTATAAAAGATTTTTGCATTTTATGTGAAAATATTGAAACTCGTGATAAAAGAGTATTATGTATTAAGGGATGGAAAAAAATTGGTTACTTCAGCACTTAATGTTAAAATATTGACACAGATGTCAATTTAAAAATTAAAAAATGTTTGATATTTTTGATGCAAAGTTTTTGATTTTTCTATCATTTTATCACTTAATGTAAATCTAACCAAAGATATATTATGCAGGGCTAATTGAAGGTTCTGCAATGAGATTGTAAAAAAGATTCAAAAATTCGTTATGAAGGATATGAAAATCATCATAAAAAAAAATTGTGAACTTGACAATCGTTTTCAGCATTGCATATCCATGATCTACAATTTTTTCTTATTTTTTGAGTTTATTCCTCGCATAACTATCCTCCAAATTGAGCCAGGGACTTGAAATTAGCTATGTACATTCAGTGGCCTCAATTCGGAACAGCTTATTTTCAAGGTCAAGAAGAATGAAACCCCCATATCGCCTCTCCTAATTGACGCAGGAGGCCAATTTTTGGATATGTTATCCAACTTTTGAATCTCTTTCGACTGGTTTAAAAACGAATAATTTTTGCTATTTCAGCTCCTCAGCACTCACTTTCCCAAATTAAGGCATTATTGAATTTTGATTCAAGTTCTTCTCCATTCGAAGTTTACTGCTCAAATTTGACCAATTTTGGTCGGTATGAAGTCACGTGAATGATTTTTAGTTTCGGTAAAAATAAATAAATAAGTATGTGACATGCATGAAATTGGTCTCAATGGTCTTCTTGGAGCCCAAAAGAATTTCGTTGATACTCTCTTCTCCATCCATCGTGAGTCGATACGATATAATATAGCAAATCAGGCTAAAAAAACTCCAAAAATTAGAAAAAACTTGTAAGATTGCAGAAAATACCAAAATGTATTAGAAAAAAAATATATATGTATATATATATTTTTTTTTACGCCTTTGCTGCGACTAAGGCCAGAGGCGTATCGGAAGAAAGTATTATTTAGAGGAGGGATTTTAGACCAGTT
>FIZR01031310.1:0-43220 GCA_900060175.1 Ferrisia virgata | reverse complement strand
CCCAAGGTTTTTTTCATTTTTTTTTTTTTTTTTTTTTTTATAATACTTATTTGAAAAATAAAAACATAGACTTGATTGTGTTTAATAAGGACAGCCAGAACTATAGGCAGGTGTGCGCTAATTTAGAAAATGGACTCTGAAGCTGACAATAGTCATATACTCGTTGAAGCAGTATAAACAAAATATCACTTTTGATGGGTTCGCGGTTCGTGATAAACCTGATTTTATATGCGGCTGAATAAAAAAGAAGCAAAGAGCTTTCATGTTCTATACGTTCTCACATTTCTGTTCTTGTTAACGTATAATGTTTTCCTTGGAGATGAAAGCTCAGCATTCATGCTACAATGTGTGCTAAGAATGTGAATTTCAAAATGAATATTTATACTTACGTTGTACTGAGATGGTTGTATTTTTAATTTATCAAAACGATCGACGAGATTATATTTTAAAAACTGTTCGACATAAATATTTGGCCAAGAAAACTAAATCTATCAGCAATTCGTATTTAAATCATCAGTACCTAAGATTTAATTTTTTTTTTTTTATTGTTTCAAAAGAATGTTAAATAATTCAAATATGTAGATCTAAGGTACCAGATGAGATTCGTGTAAATATAAAAATTGATTCATCGAGAAACTACCATGCAATCTTTAAACTTTATCAATAAAATTTCTACAAATCGTTCTTGTTTAAACTTCATTAATGATTTATTCGGACGAATTTTTTTAATTAATTTTCCCTCTCGAGATTCGGCAACGTTGAATATTTTATTATACGACCAAAATGTCTAAATGGATATGACAAAAGCATTAAGTACTTATTATCAACATTACATTTATTAACATTATTATTCATCAACAAAATTATGGCAATCTCTTTGGACATTAAAAATTTACGCGAAATTACATCATCTACTTATACACACATACATAATATACAAATACCCACGCTAATTTGTTCGACCAGCTTTCAATCAAAAAATGATTTTCTCATATTATGCACATGGTAGCTGTAGCTATATAGCACTAGCTAGGTAGGTTAGGTTAGGTATATTTATATGGAACATAAACATGGAAAATTGTTTCTAAAACGTTTTCCTTGTAAAAACGCCAGATTACAATGCCGGTGGCCCTGGTAAACCTCTAATAGCTACAAAGAAATACTGCATAGCGGGATGAGTAACATACGACAGAATTTTTATTATAGAAAAATATGACGAAATTGTTTCATATGCGTGTATTTCTTTTTAAGTCACACACGCATCCTGTGTTAAGAAAATAAAAAGGTTGTAAAATTTATAAAACATGTTTATGATGAATTTTTTACCGAGCATGTGTTTTTTTTTTGCGCGCATTTTCAACGTTAAGAAAGCCGATTTTTATGTCTAAAAACGATGAAATCTGACGAGGTGAATGGTGGTATTTTATCATGTATCATTGTCGAAGTAAATAATGCAATAGATTCTGTTTTGGTTTGCGGTTGATGCTTTCGCCAGTCGCTACTTTTTAACGAGTAGATTTTTGAGTAGGTGATTGTAAAAACTAGGTTAAGTCGGATATCGTTGCTGACATTCGTCGTATGAAATATTTTCAGCTTGGACAGGGGAAAAAAAACGTTCAGTGGAAATATTCTTCCAAGTCTTTCTATCCGTCAAATGAAATTATATGACATCTTGTTCATTTTTCATCGTAAATATCCTGGATTACTATGAGTTCTGCAATATTTACTGATAACGCCTAATTGGATTATTTTTTCGGCGGTATTAAGACATTTCTTATTGCATATTTTTCATTTACAAAGTGAAAGTTTGCCTGCGCGATGTAAATAGTAGTAAAGAAGAGCGGTTTCAACTTTTTTTTTTTAATTTCTATTTTGCTCTTATGTATACCAGAGGATTGAGCAGTATTATTCCAAGTGTTTGTAAACCTATGGGATTCCTTCCTTTTATTGGGTAGGTATGTAGGCAACATTTATCGCTATCTGAAAACAAATCAGTCAAATTTTACTGATTCATAGGGAAACAGCAACTCCGGTTTTGTATAATTTGATAACACTCGGGTGGGTTTAGTTTTAGGACTTTAAACTTTTGGTTTTGAATATAGCTTTGATGGTTTCAGGTAATTAAAAAGTTTTTAGCCTGATTTTATGTCATATCATCAACGGTGTATTGACTTACAGAGGATACGAGGGGAATATCAACGAAATCCATTTTGGGATTGTAGAAAACCATTACGACCATTTTTGACCAAGTCAGATATTTATTTTTTTCCCAAATTTGAAAAATTATTTTCTGAGCTCGATACTGATCAAAATCAATCAAATTTAAGGAATTGGCTTCAATTAACGTGCCATTTAATATTCTGATGTGGGGATTAGGATGGTTTCAGGTACCTTTTTCGGAATTTTGAGTTCTTCACCCCCTAGCGGCGTTCTCTCTCATGAAAAAAAAATTGCGTTTCAAAAATTAGGTCCATAAAAAAAATTTAGGAGTGCCGGATCAGGATTTTGTATTGCAGCGATATACTGCATTGCGTGATCATCGTAGAAGGGTTGTAACCTGGCCATTCTTTGGTTGCACATTATTGCATCACGTTCTCAATCTCACTTGAGTTGGGTCTTCTAGGAGTGTGGGCTGAGCTACAAATCCATTTTTGGAGTTATTTAATTTTTGACGCCGTGATTTTGCAATTTTTTTGATGAACCATGTATTACGAATATTCAAACGTTGAGTAAACTTCTCATACTTTTCTGAGGTGGAATCGACAATTCTAAACTGAAAAATACTTAATTATTGCTTCTCATTTACTATTTTTGATTTTCGATTTTTTTTTGTATTTTTGGCAAATTTTGGCAGAATTTGTTGATAACTTTTATTGAAAATATTCGAATGAATGTGCATTTACATATGCTTTCTTAATAAGGGCATAAAGGTTTAATAATTTTGTTCAAGTATTTAAATAAGTAAAATGCTTCTAGAGGTAACTACTAGGGTGAGTATGACGGAAAGTTCCTCGAAACAAACATGTAAACGTATGTAAACGCGTCGAACCGAACGAGCCTGACGTTCCACTACGACCACGCGGTAAAGTTGCGTCGCTATCGGGGCGTTTCAACCATAATATATAACGTCAGCGTGGCACCACTTAAAATTATTTTCTCGACGTGAAAATTTTTATCGAGATGTTTTTGACTCAGAAAGAACATGTTTAGCGGGTAAAGAACAAGAATTAAAATAACAATTGTTTAAGTGTATTTTCAAACCACCCTAGTATGGATGACCTAGGATCAAAATTCAGTTGTGTTCAAATTTGGGCGAGGGGTTGCTTCCAGGCCAAAATCTCAAAAATGGTTCTTTTTTGAGTCAATTGATAGCCAATCCAAAGTTGTATAACAGATCCAAACATCAATCTTCTAGTTCAATTAGGAGGGGAGATATGAGAGTTTTCCTATTTTCGAAGTTGAAAACAGCTGCTCATCCCCATCTCCCCTCCAAATTGTGCAAGGAAGTTGTAACTGGGTACATAGACTTAGTAGGGGCCATTGATGTGCCTTTTGGCGGTTTCGACTATTCAGCTCCATTGCACATCCTTACAGCACCGAAAATGGATATTTTGGCCGATGGAGGGTGAAAATCAAAAAATTAGAAAAAACTACCAAAAAACCACTTTTTTGGGGCTATGAGGGGGTGCAATGAAGCTAAAAAGTCGAAATCCCCAAAAGGCACTACTAGGGCCTGAACTAAGTATACTTACCAAATTTTCACTTCTAGCTCAATTTGGTGGGGAGATAGGGGAGGAAAACTCTTTTTTAAGTTTAAAAAAGGGGGAAGACCCGCATCTTTCCCCGTCTAATTGACTTAGGAGGTTGATTTTTTGGATATGTTACACAACTTTTGATTTTCTATCAATTGGTTAAAAAAGGTATAATTTTTGGGTTTTTGACCACTCAGTGCCCCCTCCCTCAAATTGGGACATGACTGAATATTCACCCAAGTTCAGCGCTACCCATATATATCTAATCCGCCGCCAAACTTAGTTGATTGACCAAATTGGAGGGATTTTGGTCGGTATTGAGCGGAGTAAGTAATTTTAGTGTTTGGAGGAAAACGATAAAAAAATAAAAAATAAATAAATAAAAATAAATACCTGACATGGCTGAAAATTGTCTTAATTGCCCTTGGTCGATAGACTGTAATAGCCTGATTTTCATTGACAATAAAGCATAGAAAATCAGGCTAAAAATCAATGGAAGTGAAAAAAGGCTTCTGTAGACTTCAATGTATTCAAAGGAATATACCGCATCTATTTCAATTGAAATTTTTTCAAAATCGAATTTTTTTCAAATTAGGTTGGAATATTTCAAAAAGGTGCCAAAAGTAACGTTTTTCTGGTCTCCCTCAAAAAGAAAACCTTGAAATAGAAAACTATCGTTATTGATTATTTTAGATAAAAATAAGTCTTAAATCATTTTTAATAAAAATTTTTGAAATTTTTTTTTGCAAATTTTTTTACAATTTTTAGTATTTTTTCTAGCTTTGAGTTTTCACGGGAAAGGATAAATTTGAAGTTTGAGAGCTGAAACTTTTACCACATTAGTTTGAGATCATTTGGCAACTATTGAAATTTATAAAAATCAATCCATACTAGGGCTCAATATCAAAAAAATTGATTTAATCATTTAGTGGTGAATAAAAGAGTAGGTAATTATTGTAAAAAAAGAGAAAAAAATTGAATAGGTGTGCAGTGCATATATTTTTGCCTGTAATAATGGTAGTTGGGCAAGCATATTTACATGGATGCGGAATATATTGTATGATTACTGATTAAAGGGAGTTCCTGGTAATATGGCATGGCATTATCCTATATAAATAATAAAATTCATGCATGAGTGAATTATAAATCAAAATTTGAAACATAAGAAATTTTGAGTTCTATTTTTCTGGTACTAAAACAATTGCAGACTAAGAAGTAGGTATCTAAAGTTCATATACCTTATGGATTTTATTTCGATGAGCACCTAATTTTTAAAGTAATGTTAAATTTAGTTACCTATAGTATCTTTTACAGGAGGAAAATGAAATTCCACTTTGGAAATAAATCTGAATAAGTTGACGGGTGGAATTTATTAGCAGAGGAAAATATTAGATTTTCTTTCTAGCTAAATAGTAAAATGAATGTACTCGTACAAATAAGTAGGTAGTATGAAGTAGAAAAAAAGTATGGTCTTCTGTTTACGTCAACATCAATGAAGTCAAAGAATGCGTTTAGCCATGAAATTTCGAAAATAAATATCGCAAATTCTGCTCGAAAATTTTACTGCAAAATAAAATTGGTACACGTTTCCAAAAACGAAATTGAAAAAAAAAGGTAAAGAACAGAGTCGCCTATAATACGTATAGATTTTGCAATTTCATCGCATGCTTTAGTAAACTAATAAGTTCGTTTTTCAAATTATAATAACTGAGGCACAGTATTATTGTTAAAAGCTTGAATTTAACGAGCATGATCGGTTATACGTAGCAGCTGTGTATCAAGTTGGTACCTGTGTAACGTGAATTAGTTTGCTTTGATTCCATAGATTTGTCGACAATTATTTGTATGCATTTGGTACATTGTATTTTCTTTTTTAATGAAAAAAATATATTTGTATAAATTTATTAAGTACCAGATATTCTTCTCTGCTGTGTTCTTTAGTAGTATCTACTACCTAATTCAGTCACTTGTCTTTCTCGTCTCTTTCATTCAAAAATTTAAAATTCAGATAAACTCTTCTCATCATTCCATTTACGTTAAAGTAACCGTTTTTGTTTTTAATAAGAGCACTACTGCACTTAAAAAAAGAATTATCCGGTTAACAGGTAAGAATGCTTTTTCTTTTATCGATGGCATATAAAATATGAAATCAACCAGAAATTGGTAGGTACCTACATTTATGTTAAATTTATTCGTAGTGTTGAATTTTTATGAGGAAATTGTACGGTTCGTCGTTTTTAATTCTCAAATTATCTTCATGCTTGAATTCATTAAATTCGTAGACACCCGAACAAAATAGTTAAGGAAGGTATTTATGGCTCATTGTACTTGTGAAGGTGCGTTATTAAACATATCCAAAATTCTCAAAAATCTTACTGCCCCATATTCTTTTTTAAAGTGCTTTTTGTGGAGTCCTGGCTCCCAAGAGACTTTTTTGCAAAATTGTGAACGACATAAGAAGTTGGTCAGTAAGGTACGAAAAGTCACTGGTAAAAAATTTGGCCCTCTGCTGCTCTGTTGACTCTTCCTGCTGCCCTTAATGAACTCAAATAAATGTAAGTTATATTTATCATAATATACAATGAAGGGTCTGTGGTGAAGTGAAGGGAAAAATTTTTACTATTGCCTTTTCAGACCTTGAAGACGAACTTGTACTGGATAGTTTGAAAATCACAGCTGGTAGTCGATTTACCATTCTTAACTGGCCATACTGTTTGAAAAAATCACAGTTTTTCGGGCGCTAGAAATCAGGGGTTTAAAAGAAGTGTCGATATTTCAAGTAGAATATTTGTAATGAGCATAAAATTTTAATGCCTTTTGATACATCGGTCGCTCACAATTTTACAATGAAGTTACTTTGGAAAAAGGGACAGGGCTGTATAAAAAGCATTTTAAAAGGTGATGTGGAGTAGACGGATTTTGAAAAGTATTGGATGTGTTCAATAAGGTACTTTCGAGAGTAAAACGAGGCAAAACTACCTTCCCTAACTATTTTATCCAGGTTTAGCTCTTTTTCTGTTTTTTCAAGATTGCACTAATAACTAGATTAACAAATTATTTTTTAGAATTTTAAATTATACACAAAAAGCTTTAGAACACGTTGTGAGAAAATTTTATTGCCTAGTATTGTTGTTCACCCTTCGTTGAAAATTTTAAAATTCCTCTCCGTATTATAACCATGTGTGCATTAACATAATCAGGACTGTTTTAAGATGGAGGTCCATACTCGTTTCAAGTGGTCAGGTGAGGCGAGTAGTATCAACAAAATTTTTCAGAGAGTTCCAAAATACCACCCTAATATTTTTGTGAGATTACCATTCGTACGAAATTTTGTACTTTGTGGGCGTGGAGCACAAAAGTTAAAATTTCTACCAAAAATACGATTTTTTTCTGTCTTTGTTCCTTGCTCCTGTACTCTACAGAATTAATAAACACACCGACACAGATTTAATAGGAGTTGAAGAAAGCGTTATTAGTAAGGATGTTGTAGGTTCCGTAATCTCCGTTCTTTTATATTAGAAATTGGTCAACTCATAAGATGTACCTGTAGAATGATTTGCTTACTCAATAAATTGAAGGAGCACAGATACTTATAGAAATTGTTAAATCAATTACTTATTCTCCTGAACTTGGTTCCATGGTCGAAGATTGGGGGGAGAAGGGCTCGAGCGCTCCCAATATTTCCAAGAAAATTTATTAAGGAAGAATTTGTACGATTAAAAATAATCAAATGTCATTTTTGAACCTTTTACTCTCAGTATTTCGTAAATTTCAGCCCCTCCCTTCGCTCAGGCCATACTAACTGCACTAATAATGAAACGTGACTTTTTTTTTTTTAGAAATGAAGGTACAGGGCTCAAGCCCTCTCAAAAATGTTGACCTATCTCTAGCTATGTCTGGCACAGGTAGCTAACCTACTATCTAATCAATATGTAAGTTTGCTGTTCGTAACAAAATGTTGAAAATACTAACGGAAAATGAGGTATAAAAATCAAGAGGGATGATGAACAGCAAAGTACCTCCTACTTCCTCTTACTCAGTGAGAATGGAAAACTCCAAAGTTACTTCGATAAGGAGACAAGATATATTAAGCATTGAAATTTTTATTTTGAGTCCCTTTCAGAAAACTTGGATTTTTTTCCCAATGATCTTGATACGAATATTCAATTGGTGGGTACAATCTGCTTCATTTTAGAATTAATCCATGGAAAAGTTTCAAAGTAAGAATATTTTTCATCCTTTCCCTATGAATTTTTTTCAACGTTCAAAATGTCTTCCTCGGATATCATCGCGACCTCAAAGGCCTAAGATTGCTCATCTTGCAAAATTTGTTTGGTCAACCGGAACTTCGGCAGGCAAATAATAATTTTTTATAAGTAGCATCTTAAACAATTGTAATTTTGATTGATTGAAGTCAACAGTGACATGATGTTCGTTAAAATTTTGTTCATTTTGGAATACCTAAATAATTTGGTATAGTTATTAATAAAGCTGACAACCAGGTTTGGAAATAATCGCGTTGATGGGGCGAACTAAACTGTTCTTTGTTTCAATCATCGAGGTAGGATTGAAACCGGTGGAGAAATTAACTTCTTAAATCAGCGTTGTAATTTTACAATTGTAGTATAAAGTATAGACACTGAAACAACAAAATGGAAATCTCCTACTCCAGGGGTAAAAGGGATTATGAATTAGAGTTCCGCTTGTTTTTCCTTGTAGAGGGACTCTGCAGTCTTCACTAATTCTGGTTCAACGGTCATTGATCAGAACTTATTCTTTCGCTAGATAGAAACCTGAAAGAATTTACGTCATATCTACATTTGAGATCTTAACCAATCAGAATTAGAACAGGTTGAACAAAAGTTAGTGAACAGCGCTCCTATTAGAGAAGTCATGAGTAACTCTGGGCAAAAATTTCTGTAATCCCTTTACCGCTAGACCCATTTTTTTCATCTTGGTGTTTCATGTGTCTATAATTTGCAGATATTCATGAAATCAAGTACCTAAGTATGCAATGGATAAAGAAATAATAAAATATTTTTCAGTGTTTATTGCCGTGAATGAATTAAGTAAATGAATGTTCAACTTTACACGGAACGCTAACCTTATTATATCTTTTTTTATTTTCCCAATGCCTATTGGAATGAAAAAATATCATCCAATACCAAATATCCATCCAACGTCATACGAGTTATTTTTTCTGGATACCTCTCCACCTGCATTTGACGTTTCAGTATAACGCGAAGTAAAACCGCAAAAAAATTATTATTTTTTTCAATTCAAAACATTACTTTTTTTCAGAATTAGGTCTAGAGAAAAGCATGCGAAATGCAGACATATTAATGAATATGGTTTAAACACATGGTGCACTTTTAATTCGTACATACATGCACATTTGCAACATTTGTAAAGATAAATACATCTCTCAAGCAGGCGTTTACCGCATTCAACTTCCAGAATTTTACATTTATTAAGAAACAAACAATATTTCATGTTTATTTTTTTTTCTCATTCAATTATTCACGAAGCAAAACACCGGTTTCGTTTATCTTCCTATGATGATAGCCAAGTATAAGGTCACAAAGAATTTTTTTCGTCAACCATATTGTATACAAGGTAAGGTTTACTCGTTGTATCTACAGAGTTCTTTTTCTTTCAAGTTTTCATTTTCACCAGAAGCGTTTATAAGCGGATAATTTTCTTAACAAATTGGCGCAGAGGTTTTTAAAAAGTTTTCTTAGGAGTGTGTATTCAGTTAAAAATATACATCTGGAAAAGCTTTCGATTTTATAAATAAATTGAAAAAGTATCTTTTATACAATTCGCGACTAAATAACTTATCGAGTTGATGCCTACGAATAAATTCATGTAAATTGCGATAAATTTAATTTCAAAAGTATGTACCCACAAAATAAACCATATACTGCGACGAGACGGAGAAACGGATGATGAATAAACTGGAATTAAATTTTCTAAGAAAGCATCGCAGATAAAAATTACTCGTTGAAATTGTATAGTAATCTCTGTTCGAAATTAAACGAATTATTTCGACAAAATGGATCACAAAATGTGATGGTGTCGATTCGTCGATGTGATCTCTATTTGGAAAAAAAAAAAAAAAAAAAAAAGAGAGAGATAAGAAAGGAATAAGCAAAATACTGAGTGTCTAGCTATCTCGCCTACTACAACATATAATCATTAAAGTAAAGTGGTATTTCCTCGTTTACTCTCGAAGAATAAAAAGAAGAAACGAAAAACTTCTAAGAAAAGTTAAAAGCTGAAAAATTTAACCAAAATCAAAACCAATGTGACTATTCTAGCGTGAAGTTATTTTAAATATTTTCAAAAGATCCACGTCAAATTATCTAGCAAATATCTATTCAACGAATATTTTAATATCAAGAGCTTTTTAAACTTTTGAAACGGTTGCGGTATTTTATATGGGTAATTTATTTTATTATAGGCTCGGGAGACTCATTTGAAGAGGATATGAGATGTTTGCAACAATTTTAATTTATCGCGAAATCTTTGTGGTAAATTTAGTCGCATTTTTCTCGTGTAAAAGTTTAGTTCTAGAGCTGATTATTTTAATTATTTTTTTCTTTACTTTTAATTCGATGCGTAATGGATTTTTTGATACGAAAATGAATAGTGTAAAATGTTTTGTAAAAAATGATAATGTCTAATGATAATTGTTAGGTTCATTATGTTGAAATAGAATTAATGATGAATTTGTTTAATCTCGTCATTTAAACGTATATAGAGTATTAGGTACTTAATTAAAAAATAAGAATCGTCGTTTACATGTATGGATACTTCGATTTCTCTTAATAATCCTCAAATTACATAATTTAATTTATAAATTAAGCACATAAAAAATTAAAAAATAATAAAAATGTAATTTTTTTGTATGCTTATTATTAATTGTAAAATAGTTGATTTCCTCTTTGAACTATCATTTAGATTATTTAAGATCAATGCTTCTTACCATATTTATTAAACTAAATAAATAATTAATTAAATAAATAAATAGAAACAGAGGAAGAAAACACTTTTAGTACTTACTTTAACTTGCACTTGTATTAAATTCGTGCGTGATTGGTTACAAAATTAAAAAAAAAAATAAAATAAATTTTAAAAACAAAAATGCAATAACGATATCAACATGCCACTACAGTCATCAAATTGAAAGCTCGAGTCAGGGTTAGTCATTGTATTTATATAGCGATAAGATGAGCGCGCTGTTGCTTTGTATCTACATCCCCCTCTTTTTGAAAACCTCCCTTAATGTGTGTGTTTAGCAAAAGATGTAAAAATTAATTCGTTACACATCTAGGCTTACTGTTTTACTCTTCATGATGCTTTTACTCATATCACACGAAAAATTCTAATCAGGCTTGAAGTTTTCAGATCATTGCTTTTTTTCTTTATCTACTTTTTCTGAAGTCAATGAACTATCTTCTTACCTTTAGTTGAACCAATTAGACGCGTTTTTTTTTTTTTTTTTTTTTTTTTTTTTTTTTTTAATTTTTTTTTTTTTTTTTAGTTTGTTCCTCGCATCCCCCCCCCCCCCTCCCCAATTGGGCTAGAAAGATGAAATTCGGTATGTTGATTTAGTAAATGTCCTAGATGTGCTTTTTGTAGGTGTCAACTGTTCAGCCCCACTGCATTCCCCCAACCCTTTACTACTGATTTCGACAAAAGCATCGCTACAATTTATGTAATTGTAATATTTCACGAAAATCAGGCTGAAAATGAAAAAGCATTGTATTTTTTTAATATCATGCGTTATTATTTCATAGGACGACAACGCCAGTGAAAATTCCTGCGCAACAGATGATAGTTTGAAAAAAACTTTTTGGAAATTATCAACCGATAACGACATGAATTCTTTAATCAGGCAACAAGCAGCATTTGATTCCGCTCCTGATATAGAACTGTGTCTATCTATACTCGAATTACACTCTGAAAGTATAGCTGTTCCTAGGTAATTTGGAGAATATCATTAAACATTTTTTTCATGTAAAGTTATCCTTTACAATATGAATTTTGTATTTAGAATGTTATTTTCAAATGCCGAATCATTGATTAAGATTTTACGCCAAAGATTAGTTTGTCCAGCCAATTTTGATTATTCAGAAATATCAAACATTGTCAAGTAAAAATAATATTCATAAAAAAAAATAATAATAATTGTGTTGAGCTTAAAGTTGTAATCAACGTATATATCTTATAGGTCTCTTCTTTTAGCAGCCAAAGTATATTATACGCATTTAGGAGAAATTCCAGGCACACGCAGATGCGAAGAATTAGACAGTGAAGTGGATATTTTAAATCAACTTTCAAAAATAAAATTCTTTCCTTCCGACCCATCCAGACCTTTGAGAGATATTCAAGAATTGAAAAAAATACGTGACACTGTTTTGGAGCGTCAAAAGTGGGATTTAGCTTTGGAGGTAAGATCTTAATGATATACAGCGTGTTCAATTGATTCAAACACTAATAGGAGATGTTGGAAAATGAAAGTACCTAGAAACAAGTTGCCAACCTCACATTTTTAACATGAAAGATTCTGATTTTGCCAATGGGACGTGCCAGAATCAATTGAACATTCTGTATTGCTCTTTTGTTGTATATTGTTTGAGGAGATGTTATTCATTTGTTTAAATTTTAGATATCTACCAAAATTGGCGAAGAATGTTTTAGTATTTGGTATTTATGGGGTAAAACGCTACTAAAATCGGCTGAATATGCTGCAGCTCGTGATAAAATATCGAAAAGTAATATTAAAAAAAATTCAGCTTTAGTAAACGACGTATTGGAGATTTTATTTAATAACGCCGTTAGTGTTTATTTATAACTAAATTTTAGAAAAATATGAAATTATAATTTTTAATCGTGTAACGTACATGGTTTTTCAGGAAAAAGATACAACCCGTAGCTTTACGGACCTATTTAAAAAAAATCCTAAAAGTGCACCCTCATTACCGGATGCTATTATGGAGGAATGTGTGCATTATTTAACGAAATATGGAACACCTCAACAGCAGTTTGATTTCTATACTAAATACGATCGTTTATCCGATGCCATCACGGTGACTTTTGAAAAGAAAATTCCTCCGAAGCAATTCGTCGATAAAGTATTTGCTCCTTCTATGAAGCAAAATGATTACTCCTCTGTTTTGAAATCCATGAAAAATCTAGATAATTCGTTGAAGCAATGGGATGTAAGCGAATACAATTTTTTGTCTGTTTTCATTTAAAAGAAATGTTATACATTATGATACTTTTTTTTTTTGGCAGGATTACATAAACGAAATAAGCATATTTTGTAAAAGAAACGATCTGTTTAAAGAACTATATGAAATTCAATTATGGGCAAAAGATTTTTATCGAGCTGCCATCTCGTGTACGCTATTTTTTACCAAAGGTGTCACTACTTATGGTCAATTGTTGAAACGAGAAGAACATCTTGTTACTGCTATTCTTCATTTAAAGTCAAGCATAGATGAAGCCCAAGGTTGATAATGCAGTATTTCATGTAGCGTTCGTACTTCATATCAACTTAATCAATTATCGATTTCTCCTTTCAGGAAAAAAACTAGAAATGGTCACTAAACAGTTGACCTGCCTTAGAATGCAGTTAGAAATTACTCAAATGATAGCTTCAAATAATATCACCGCTAATGTGAAATTTTCTCAAGTACCAACTTTGTTAGGCAAAGAAGATGATAAAATTGTGATAATCACGCTACTTTTTGATTCTCAGAAAGATTTTAAAGTGGCATTCAACTATACAGAAAAGTGAGTGTGGTATTTTATCTGTAGTACATATAATTTTTTTTCTTTTTCCAATTGTACAAATATTTTCAGAATGATTGATGAGTTTTCGATGAACGTTTTACGAGTTTATACTAAATTATCGGAAGATTTTATGCAGAAAAATCAAGAAAAAAATGTGATAATTTTGGTAGAACGTATACAAGAACTAAACCTTGATCGTAATGAAGTTATTGATAGTGTGGCTTGTGTTGCGTTGAAAAAAGGTGCCGATCCGGATACCTTCCTGAAAATGATTTCTGATGTACCCCTGAAGGTAACTTAAAAATTTTAAATTTAAATAAGAAATTAATTCGCATAATAATTTTTGAGTTTTAATTTTTTTCCAGGTTGAAATGGCCATAGCAGTGAATAGATTGAAAACAGCTTATACACTAGCAATTCGTTTGAATAATTTAGAATTTCTGGAAAAAATAATGGAAGAATGTAAAAGACAGAATATGACACATTTACTTAACATATGTGTTCGTAAAGTAGCCGAGTTAAAATCATTAAGAAATGTGTAGGCGAATAGGCAAAAGCAATGATACTTTATATTAATTTACCGATTTTTTTTTCTTGTAAGTTTATTTTGTAGTATCTATGAAACTACAAGAATACTACCAGTACCTTTTAGCAAATTTAATGCATCATTCCTAAATCGTGTAGACGTAATGTCAATGCAAACATTTTATTTTTATATTCATTTTTACCATTTTTATCTAATATTTTTCATGTTTTTGAAATTTTCAAGTTTTACTTTTTTAATCGCATAAATTTTTTCATCTTGTTTTTTTATTTTGTTTTATACTATTAGGAATTTTTGTTACAAAAATTTTCTTTCATTGATAAGGTGCTTTAGAATATTACAGAACATATTTATTTTTATACAAATATATACAAAAATAAAACTTGTGTGATCATGTTTTTTCATTTGATTAGCTTCCAACTTTTTAGTGTCAAATTGTGAAATTAAGGATTCATTTTCAGTGTTTTTTAGAGAATTCATTACATTTTTTAGGAATTAGTTCTGTTATCGAAAAAGTTTTTTCAATTATTCTGATTATTCTGCAAAATAACCTTGTTTTTTCTTACCTAACAGACACAAAGAAGCCGTTTTTAATTTAATTTTTTTCAAAATTATGACCAGAAATTCCAATTCTACGTTTGGTAACACTGTTTCAACTTCACAGTTTCACATGTTTTGGCGCGTTTTGTATTTTTTTTTTTTTATTTCGTTTCTTCTGATGATAACAATGGTGAATTTTTGCTTTTTGGAAATAAGGCTTCAACGTTGTTCAGTTTTATTCTAAAAGAAGAATATTGAATGGAAGATTTGTGATTTAACTCTCATCGCCCCTCTGTTCGGTGCCGTATTATGTAAACAAAATGCCGATGCTCATAAAACTGTAAGTATTCTGCCAATCTGCTGCCATGGTTATCAGCTTCATCTTACTAATCTGTAGTATTCAATTTGCTTTTCTGTAATTTAGCGATGATGAATGTAACGAGGCAGAATGGGCAATTATTGAGTTACAAGGTGATTTAGAATGTCGAACAGGTTCTACTTTTGAATCACAGTTCATTGGAGATCTGCATTTCAATACGCAAGATGTAAGTACGGCATATTTTGTTTATTTATGTGAAAATGTATTACCGCATTCGAATTTTTCTCCATTCTTAGGATGGTTCCGTCTTACCAATTGTTACTATCGGACATCATATATTGAATGGAAAAGTTCAAAAATTGGAGAAACCTTTGGCAGTTATGGAGCGTGAAAATATAGACGATGATAATGCGGAATTCAAAGTGAAGGCAATTGTTACTAAAAAGATAATATTTAAAACGAGACCTAAACCGATAATTAGTACTCAATGATTTCTGCTGTGAATTTTTCATTGATTTGTGATAAGTTTTTACTTTTTTGTATGTTTGTAATGAATTTTTAAACATGGTTATCTAAATATAAACGTACGTTGTACTTGTACGCTTTCTTACATTATTTTCTTTCATTGGTCCCAGATCAAAAATATTTTGAGAAATGAGATAGTCATTGAATCACCATCTTTTTCTTATCCTTCAATCATTAAAACTATTCATCTCAGTGTTAAATTTAACCGATAGCTGAATCCGAAAGTCAGCCAAATTGCACTTACGCTGAAAAGTGAAACACCTTAATACTGTTTGTACAAAATATTTTTCTGTACTCAATTTTTAAGCTTACTTCAAAATCATCCGATTTTGCATTTAAACTGTTTAGATACAATAATCACTTCGAAACGTTGCGTTGGTAAGATATCTTCACAATAAAACACACATTTAATACTAATTTTTAACAAAACTGTATTATGAATAATAAGTTTGGAAGCTCAAAACAAAATTAATAAAAATATAATACGAAAAACGGAAATACTCAAGTAAGGAAACATTCAAAATATTCAAATACTTTCGTGTTTGTATTTATACTGGTAATCATTTAATTATCAACTTTGAAATTATAAAATGTAAATATTCATATCGTATGATAAATTACATTACCATAGAGCATGATCGAAATCAATACTTATACAACATAAACATTTGGTTTCGATAAACCGAATTGCGTCAATTATCCGGACAAAAAGTCGGATCTGTTAATCTAATCGTTTTCAATTTTTTTAATGGATCGGTATGTAAAATAACGGTAGCACCTGCGTTGAACATATAACTACATCCGCCATCGATGACAATATTTCCTTCACGACATTGTGACCGAATGGCTATCTTTTTAGCGAACGCTTTGGGCGGCAAGTTTGGCATTTTTGGCCAACATGACATTGGTATCATATCTCGAATAGTGTAATTTATTCGGTCATCGTCTGTAAAATAAAATTAGTTTAATAGAACCATCAAATTATTAATACATTTACACTGGATAGGTACCGGCATCAAAACGCAACGACGAATTGTACTTCTGCACTATTGCGTCGACATTGTCGAGCTTATGACCGCTAATTGAAAATAACCTTCGGGCAACATCTTCGGAAATTCGATTCATCGTGTAATTCCAAGACGATGAACCTGAACCGGTACAAATACACAAACCGGAGTTCTTCGTGGTGATATATTCACCATCGTCGACAGAAACGTCTACGTACGTTACTGTGGCAGGAGCATTTTCAGCTATGAAAACCTAATTGTTCAAACGAGAATAATTATCACGCTCCAAAAAACATTCAAATGAAATTATTTCCGGATGAATACCTCATTTAAGGCTAAATACGGTACATTGAATGTATCATCAGCATCACATGCTTGACTTGGTGAATTATCGTGTTCAGTGCAAGATCTGTAATAATAAATTTTAAATTGAGTACCTTTTAATACAATCAAATATGAATTACGCATAATAGGTACCTTTTCTTCGACCATTTATCGTGTAGACCAAATGCTTTCCTACTAATATTTTTGCCTTGAATTTGAATCTTTATTCGTGATCTATAAGCCCAAGTGAATCTACGCTAAAAATTACATAATAAATAAATGATGATCATTGCGTCATCTTTTCTTTGTAAATTGTTACAAAAGCAACGTTGCTCTTTTAATAATCAATAATTACACGTGTTCTGATAAATTCTATGTTTATTACTGAAATTACGATAATCAAACAAAGCGTAGCACGTAATGATGAAATAATTGAATAAATACCTGTTTAATTTCATTGATGGTTTTAGAAATATCATCAGAACAAATTTTTGGAAGACAGAGATAACCCGTCGACCTCTCTGGGAATGAATTAAACCCAAAGACCGGCTTCGATTGATCAGTTACTTTATTAGCAGCCATAAGAAATGTACCATCTCCACCAACGCTGATGATTGTATCCGCCCAGTCTATCAATTCCTTAGGACGCTCATATCTGACAGAATATTATTTCAGTTTATATTTAAGCAGCATCCCAAGAGACAATAATACAATTACTATGATTCACCTGTCCACAATTCTAACTTCAACATTGGATTTTTCTAAAGTCCTAATGACCTCTTTTTCGAATTTTTTATGTTGTTCGTGAGAACGCAGTAAATACGCGCTACCCCGTTCCAAGAGTAATTCTCGCATCTGAGCATCGTCTGAATCTGGGAGACAATTTTGTTCAACTTCAAAACGAGTAGTTTTGGATACAAGTAGTACCTTTTGAAGGTTGTAATCTTCTACTGAAGCTGCATTTTGGGATAATCCTGACAAGTTTTCATGAATTATTAATGTGTAGCGAATATAAAATGTTACGGTTGATTGAAGACTTACCAGTCATGCTTCGTTTCAATAATCGAAAACCTATAAATCGATACAGATACATTCAAAAAATTATTATTTCAAAATATACAAGAGAACTGAAAATATATGCGCAACAAATCGAAATAGAAAATAAACACTCGATTATTTTCACGTGATAATAGTACTGATGTGATGAATGATACCTACAACGCATTGTCATGTTATTCAAATGCTACACGTTAACGTAATTAACAAATAAAATGTATTTTAAAAGATAACGGAATACTTGACCCATAAACCTTACGAAATAGATACTGTAATGGAAAGACCTATCACAAAAATGTTTTCATTCCAGAATAGAAAGAAAATATAAAAACAATATTCTGAAACCAAAGAGAAAACTTACCGGCAAATAATTTCATTCAGTCTCTCACTACTTGCAGAATATTTTATTCTGAAATAAGTCCAAAATATAAAATTTCATCTAATCGAAAAAACAATTCCTTTTCCTCTTGTCTTGCACTAATCATCACCAAGTTCCCACGAGCTAACAAAGTAAATATTGCATAGAGATTAAAAATTCAGATTTCAGCAAATTTTCCAAAAGTGGAATCGAAATCGAAGAGAAAAATTCTTCTCTCTATGAATAAATTTTCTTTGTTTACAATTACAAAACGGTAAATTTCATAAATTTACTTTATTTACTGGATTTACTGAAGCGAATAATTTGTGAAAATTTCAAATGGCAACACTGATTTTTATCTATAGAAGAAAAAATGAAAACATGTGAATGTGTTGTTGAATTGCAATTGAATTTATCTGAATTTATCTCAAATTTAAGAAAAACCCTAAGGATTTACTAAGTGTTGCGAATTAAATTATATTGAGATTCATAATCGAATGAATACTATATGATAATGAATATTTAATCATGGTTGATTACTGTACTACGGATATTTCAAGTAATCCCGTTTGTTCGCATGGTAAGTTTGGAAAGTTGATTCTAGACTCGAATTGGTCGAATTGGGCTTGTAATTCTAATTTAATTTGATATTTTTGTATTTCGTGTAGGACCATCGGTGTTGTTTTGTAAAAAGGGTTCAGGAAAAAGGTTCTACGCGTGTTCTGCATTTCGAAGTCGAAAAAAATGTCCATTTTTCTTGTGGGAAGATGACTATGGAAAGAAAAAACAAACAGCTAAAGATCTACAAAATCGGTTTGAATATTGCCATGTGCAAAAGTAAAAATTTATTCCATTCTGCTTTTAACTAAGGTATGCTTCTTGCTGAAGTGTAAGTAGTTTTTCCTCATTTTCAGGATTGTGGAGCTGTCTATTAAAGATAGAAACTGGTGTCATTCTTGCGAAATATTATTCTCTTCAAGAGAAAAACTAAATCATCAGGAGCACGAAATTGAAATTGCAATGAGTGACGATATTATATCACAACCATCAATGGTAAAAATTACAGCGGCACGGTTTTAGTTCTGTAATATGGATCAATTTTAATAAATTTTCTTTTGGTTTTAGTTATTCGTACCGAAAGAAGAATCCAAAGGTGAATCTCAGTTCTATTTTTCAGATACCACCGTTATAACTATTGTAAAGTTTTTACGTGATTTGGAAGTCTCTGGCGTGTTATGTGTGGGATGCCCTCGAATCCATGAATACATACTAAGAAACAACATTATGAAGTCCATGTTATTGGATATTGATTCGAGATATGTGAGTGGTATAAATTATGCATGTAAATTAGTTTTTCAATTAATTTATTCAGAGATGTCTACTAATTGCAGGTACAATTTTATACTCCTAGTCAATTTCAACCGTTTAATATGTTTAACGGTCATGCTTTCGATATCAATGGTTGGATTAATATTGAACGTTTTATGGATACAAAGAAATTAGCTATTATTGCCGATCCTCCGTTTGGTGGCCGAACTGAACCCCTTGCTTATACATTTAAACGTTTGAAAGCTTTAAAAAAAGACGATAACGTCATAGGTAAATTATCCTTGGTGAAGGGAGTGGTTTTTAAATGTATGATTACTCTTCCCTTTTTTCTCTGAATTTGCAGAATTTGTTATACTACCTTATTTCATGGAACCTTTCGTTTTGGCGAGTTTCCCTGGATTTTCTATGTTAGATTATAAGGCGGTCTATGTTAATCATCGTAAATTCAGAAAACATGGTATACATTCACTCTTCATCTAACTAATTACTTTATATTGGCTGTTAAATTTCATGCATTCAATTTATTAGATGTCTTTACCGGGAGTAGTAAATCAGCAGTTAGAATTTTCACCAACGTTAATCCTTCGGAATTCAAATTAAGTGGTGAAGACTATAGATATTGTTCTATTTGTAATCGATGGGTTTGCAAAGAAAACCAGCACTGTGATATATGCAACACGTGTACTTCAAAAGTACGTGAATTATTGTTTTATAAGTTAGATGCATTATTCCTGAGATTTTCATTTTTCAGAATGGCGCTGCGTATAAACATTGTAATTTATGCAAAAAATGTGTTAAATGTACATGGCAACATTGTGATCAATGCGGAATTTGTAAACTGATAGGACATCGTTGCACTGCTAAAATTCAGACGAAAATTGAGGTATATTATTCAAAACCTTGTAGCTAAAATTGTTTATCCGATTGTATCGTTTTTATTTTTAAATAACAGGTCATTGATCAAAGTAATCATATGAAAAGAAAAAATATAAAACAGAAGAAGAAATTCAAAAAAAGGAAAAGAAATCATAGTGAAGGTAATTATATTTGCAATACTTGATGATTAATCTCTAATGAACACTGTTGGACCAGTTTCCTGAACATTTATAGTTAGAAATCTAACACGAGTTATGTTTGGATAATTATAGTTTACTTTACTTTCGTTCTTATTCACTTCATTCCCTTTATTAATTTCTACTACCATCGCTTGTTGATTTTGTAAATTCATCAGCAATATTTGGGTACTTTTATTCTCATCAGTGCTCGTTTCGAACACTATTCCTCCATTAACGCGATATTTGGTATTAAATACTGCGGCATAAGCAATAGCTCGATGTTCTAATATTTTAGGAATATCTGAGGATTCGATCACTTTACTGAATTCTCTTTGTAATTGTTGTTTTAATTGAACTTCTAATAGTTTCATATTATCACCTTGATAAACAAATATTTCTTGTATTACATCGCTGCATTGTTTTATATCGATATTCATTTTTTCGTAATTGAATTGTATTCGTTTTAATAGGTGATGTCTGATTTGTAAATTGGGAATTGACAAACAATCAGGGTAAATTGTGTGAGTCAAGTAACCATGTTCAAAGAGGTACGTGAATATTTGACTGGTTAAATGAGAAGTGCTAATTTTCGAATCAGCGTTGAGGAATTCGTGCAAATATATTTTTTTCTCGTATGATTTTTCAATTTTGAAATTCAGTTTATCGTATAATATTAATTTCAAAATCTTTTCTCGGATTATATTTTTTTTAATAAAAAAATTGATCGAAGTAAACTCGTCGAATTGTGATATTCCATCATTTGGTTTCAGAATTGGAGTTGAATTGAGATTTTTCATTTTATTCGTGAAATATCTTATCGTGGAAAATGAATTATAAAATAATAACTGCGTTGTTGCCATGTACCCGTTATAATTTTCCTTGATGAATTTTTTTTCAACTTCGGTGGAATAATACTTTCGATTAAGTACTATTAAATCATTTTCGCTGAACCCGAAATAAGGAGTAAAAATATGATCATCCAAGAAGGCAAATCGATACATTCGTTGTCTCTGCTCAAGTTCAGGATAATCACCGCCTATAATGGCATATTCTGGTATTTTCACTTCTTTGATTTTTCCCATAGAAAGACCGCTTGTAGCGAATATAAATCCGAGGTAAACATTTTCCTCTCCAGTTTCAAATGTGTCATGAAGAATACGATCGATGAAAGTGTAAATATTTTTGATAAATTCACTTTTATGAACGAAACGTTCAGCTATACTATCGTAATTATCGATTATTATGATGACTGGTTTACGAAAATGTATATTCAAAATCACAGATAGAATAAGTAATCCATCAGTCGCTTCATCTGGTACTAGTTTTCCAGACATGGCTTTTTCGATATAAGTTATCATCGATTTGGCATGCTTGGTTCCAAAATAACTTATTCTTCTTCGTCGCGCGATCTGTAAAATCCATTTATATTCTTGGAAACATTTTTGTATTCGTGTTGTTATTATTTTGAGTATAATTTCTTCCGTGATATTTTTACGTATCGGTATATTTATCCCTAAATCCAAACGTATGATTTGGTATCTCGATAAATGCTTTTCTAATATTTTTTTTGATCTTGAAATTTTCTTATTTTTAAAAAATTTGTACGCAACTGTATATCTAAAATGTTTCAATTGGTTAGTGCTGTTCAATTCGGCTTGTGCAAAGAAGTGAATCATATTTGCGATCGTAGTTTTACCGAATCCTTTTGGAGCTGTGATGTAGAGATAACTAAAGCAATATTTTTCGAAAATGTTTTGCAATAAAAGCGATTTGTCTATGAAATATTTCTGTTTACTCATGTCAATGTACGATTGTGTGAGTAAAGAATTAGTACAAAATTTCGAAAAAACTGGTCTCTTAAATTGTAGCACGATGGTGAAAATCAACAACCATATTTTTGTTTTGTGATTCATTTTATGAATTTTGAAACATATTTACCGTTAATGATTTCTTCTGTGTATATTTTTGGAAGTACCTCGATCAAGTAAGGTTTAAGAAGTACAAATTTTTTTATACCAAAATCATCGGAGGAATTAGAACTTTAATTACTTTTCCCGTGAATATGTACAATAGATTTTCATACTTACTGAAGAATATTTAATTTTACTCATACTTAGTGATTGATGAACTGTGCTCTTTTCTTTTGCATAATTTTTAAAAATTATTCATTCAATGCTTTTACATTTGCCAACAAATACAAGTATGTTGGTAGGATATAAAATTTTATCATTTCGTCTTATCATTGTGAAGTTTGCGGATGAAATCTTGATAGGGATTAATGAAAAGTATTTTTAATGAGGAAACCGATACTCATAGATTTTAATGAAATTTTTCTTGTTATAATGATCGGAAGCGGATTACGATGACGTCATCTAGCGTCTTATGCAACTTTCATAACTTCGATAGAATTTTTATTCATTGATTCGATGTTGAAAGGATTCTAGTCTAGCGTAAACAGAGAAATATTATATAGTTTGAAATCAACTTCATATTTATAACATTTCAATAAGTACCTTCTTTTCAGTGAACTTGGTGTGTAGAGAGATCGAAGTAATAAGGACGGTCTGACCTTGAACCAAGATTCACATTTTCATTCCGAATATGAAAAAATGAGGGGTTGAGGTTTGTGAAAATTCAAAAATTATAAATTTTGAAATCATATAAAGTAATTAGAAGAAGAAAAAAAGAAAACATGTTTTATATCTTTTACGTTCTACCAGAAGTTAATGCCTCTTCTTCTCCTCCATCATCACCACTACTGAAATTTCGTCATGTAAGTGTATTAGGTGCTCTAAATACTCCTTCAAGTTTCCATTTTTCTTATCAGTGAAATAAAATTTGATGCCATTTTGTGATATTCGGTGTTTCAATTCCTCATCACTCCTCCAACTGTCTTGTAAATAGAATTTCGATCATGTTCATCCAAATTACAAGAAAATCAAAGTAAAACTATGATACTTTCTTTCTCAAATTATAATTATTTTTGTTATAGGCTGACACTATGTGTTCCTATCTTTCTGCCGAACATGTTGTTGACGAGAAAGTATAACAACCGATTTTTCTAGGTACACTTTACATTACTACAATGGTTAATTTTCGTATTACATTTTTAAAACTTATTTTTATACATTTTTCAGTCTTGAAGATTCGTTACCAGGAGAAAATGGAGTCAGGCTTCTCAGAAATCAAGAATAGTTAAGGATAAAAAAGTGAATCCGAAAAAAATATTGTTAGAAAAGACGTTTAAATTTGTTCAGTGTATTAAGCTGTAACGAAGTAAGCATTTATGTTGTAAGTTTGATAAGTAATGAATATGAGAAAGAAAGTTAAACAAAACCGATTTCTCAATAACTCTTTGCTCCAAATTCTATTTCACTGATTACATACTTTAATATAGTTCTGTGTACGCGTTATATTTAGTTCAATGCCTTCGATAACGTATTTAAACTTTACGACTGTTACGGGATAATGATAAGAAAAATCATATTCGACTCGTATTTCGTATAAGAATTCAAATTACTTCGCGTAAATACATTTGCAGACTTTTATTTACTGTTAGATTATACGCGCGCTCATGAATTTATCAGCGTAACTAAATAGCTTGAAAAATAAACCTCTCAAGAATCCATTTTTATAAAAATAGTATAATGTAGTGATGAATTATTGATCAACGAGTCGTTTCCATAAATCAATTAAAATCTCCATTCAGTATCGATAACGACGAATCGTTTCGTGAAGGATAATTATTTTTGTATTAAGAATACGTATTTTTGATGAACCAGATCACCGAAAACGATGACCATCGTAGCCACGTATATAGTACACCATATTCGATAACTTTTATCGTTTCTACGAAAAGTGAACCCAATGTAGTTTGGGTAGTCGATGGATTTTTCGGGTCTATTTTCGTAACCGCTAAAAATTAATCTTCGGTAATTTTACGAATCGTGTTCTTCGTTAGTTACATAAATGTAACCTTGAATAATGAGCATTATTTTTTTTCTTCACTCGGCGTATGGCTTCATTTTTTCAACTAAATATGAAAAATAAGCTCCGCCGGGAAGGGGAATGTAGTGTGGCGCTTTACGAATGATAACAATATGACCTTATAAACGATGCTAAACCAAACACTGAGTACAGATGCGCTGATTTCTTCAATATCATTAACGTATTTACAGTGTCAAGGTGTTAAAATTTTTTTAATGGTGTAATTTTTCGCGCCAGTAGTATCGAACTGAAAATTTAATATGGATATTCCATTAGGTAGACGTAATTCTATACCTATTTTGTATACCAGAGGAACTCATTATGACGTTGGATTTGACGTGGTAAGTTGAATTTTTTTTAACCGGCTCGAAGCTGAGATATTTTTGAACGAAAGATTGGTTTTTAAGGGAATTATGCCAAAATTTCAAACTCATCAAGTATTGTGTTACACGTCGCCCTAAAATTACTAGATAAGTGTTTTTTTTTTGAAATTTCCAAAATTTAGAAGAATAATTTATTGATGATTAGATTTACTAGTTTTATTTTAGCATAAAACTACCTAAATATGATTATGTTGATGTGTAAAATATAATTTTCAACCGTTATTTAAAACTTAAGGTATTTGTATTGTAGGTAATAAAAAAAATTCATTTTCAAGAATAGATCATCGATTCAACGTATCAAAAAAATACACGATTGAAAAAAACAAGTTGAAACAAAAAAAAGATGTGTACATTAATGTGATTTCCTATTTACAAAATATTCTCTACAATTATAAATCACGATTGCGATGGACTTTGCCAAAAAAAAAAAAACGATTTGCAAAATTATTAAAACTCCGTGATGAAAAAAATTTCGCCCGAAAGGAAATCAAATAAAAAATTAATATGATTATCCATTAAATGAACGCCTTGTTCGAACATGTTGACGCCAGTCAAGTTACCTGCTTTAACTGGTATAGTTTATTATGTAAATTTTTTTCTACATATAATGCGAAGTAATAGTAAACTTGTACCTGGGATCGAGTTGATATCCATTGATAAAATTTAACTCTGCATCAAGTATTTAATTAATCACGACGTTTGTTTTAGCGTTGTTTTTTTTTTACAGCTGAGATATTATCAAGATATTAAAATGCTACTTTTTATTTATGTAATGTAGATGTACAAAACTACGAGAGTAGATTTCCTCAGGGTACCTACGAAAAATAACACATATGAGGCTTATAGGTATAGTCAAAGTATTATCTACACAAAGTTGCGAATGATTAAACGAATTTGTCGATGAAGTGCAAGGTTACTGGTTTATTTTCATAGGTATATAAAATATGTTTATCAAT
Source organism: Ferrisia virgata (assembly GCA_900060175.1). Lineage (NCBI taxonomy): Eukaryota > Metazoa > Arthropoda > Insecta > Hemiptera > Pseudococcidae > Ferrisia > Ferrisia virgata. The sequence goes on along the minus strand of FIZR01031310.1, from coordinate 17,281 downwards.
AGTTTTCGCTTGGAAAATGAAAAATTATTGCGTTGGATACGCGTATGTTCAGCTGCGGGATCCGTCGTTAAATGCATAATGATATTTCATACAGGAGAATTTCTGTTTACTGATCGCACAAATGACGTGCAATTATTTAATTCAGTGAAGCGAAGATCAACGAGATTAATTACAGCGAAACGACTCGAACATTTGTTTAATTTGTGACATAAATGCGCGTATAATTTGATGATTGCATCGACACTTTGTAATTGAAAATAGAGATATAGATAAACTTAGCAAAAAAACCACATTCTCTTAGGGTTAGTTGTATCAAGGTCGTCAGATGTATACTTTTGTTTGGACGAAAATCAGGAAGCAAATTATAGAAACTTGTTTTATGGCAAATTAAAGGATGACATAACATGAAGTTGTCTGCGTTGAATTTATTCATTCAAAGGATGCGCTTTTTTTTCTGTACTTATCGGCCAGCTATGGCCTTAACACGTTAGTAACCTCTAATAAGGCCGATACAATTTAAATATTCATATTTCTTCGTTCGTATTAAGTGTAGAAGTTTTTAGCTACAAATCCGATGCCGTGAAACCTTAAAAATACTTTAAAGGTCTCGAGAAATTACATTAATCAGGGTTGAAATTGAAATATGTATTTATCATCGCAAAGTTCTTCGAAATGATTATTAAGTAGTTATTATCGCATTAAGAAGGAAGTATCATTGTGCGTATTTTATAATTCTTCGTTTTTTTTTTTTAAATACAGGGTAGGACGTTCAAGGGGATAATACAAGACTACGTTCAACATAATAGTGCACTTAATAACGAATATATTCCGCTACACGAAACAGAAAAAGGCAAGAAAGTGTACGAAGATATATTAAAATGCGTCAATCAAAATTACCCGCAATATGTTCGAGAAATTCAGGGTACAGCCGATGGATCCGATGTTCCTTTCTATAAAGTACCTAAATCAATTAAGACGAACTTTGCATTCGTTCGTATGTAGATTTACATATTCAATGAAATTGTAATTATTGTAGTTAACGTGTGTTTGTAGTTATTGCTGCTACATATAGGACACATAATTCCAGTCGTACTAGGAATTGATTGTACCAACGAAACGACGTGTGGATGTTCGACAATATGCTGCAATGAACCAGGACAAGTAATGATCATAATTTTTGTTATATTTACTAATTGATTACCTTCAGATTACAAAGTTTAGAGTTTGTGAAAAACAAACAAAAAATTTTTCTTTTATAGTTCACTAGACGGCTAACTACGAATTGCAAATTTAGTGTGATCGAAACATGAATGTATAAACACCCGAAAAATTGTCAAAGTAATATTGTTATCGTTTTTAATTTTTTTTAGACAATCTTGGGTCATACTGAAGATGCCTATGCAGATACTTTGAGTCATTTTTATTTCGTCTCAGCGCATATAATATGTGACGAACCTCAAGGTAAATGGAAAGTATCAGAAGAACGTTTCGTGTCTTTGTGCTATGCAGGTCATCTACCTGGTTTTACCATGAGTTACAACTATGACGGACTTGTATATTCCATAAATGTAATTTACGCTAAAGAATTATTCGCTCCTAAAACACGTTGGTACATTTTTCAAATTATCTATCATTACAACACGGTCAGGGCTGGCAAATTTAGCGGTGCACTTAGGCACTTCCGCTGCATCACTCGGGAAAATTTTTACACCACACGAAAAACGTCAACGTATCAAAAATTAAAGTTGCCAGCCGTGAACCTATGATAGTTTGTTTGATATTTCAAAGAAATAACGAAAGTTTCTTACAGCGGAGTTTTTCCTTTGTCGAGCTTTATTGACGGCAAAAAATGTAACCGATGTAGAAAATATATTAAAAGATCGAGGATGTGGATCTGCTGAAGGATTCAGTGTAAACGTTACTTTTCTCGATGAACCGGGTGAACGAATATTCTATAATTTTGAAGTCGGTGCGTCTTCTTTATCAACAAACGAATCCACATTGAATAAATTGGTAGTCAAACCTGGCGAGTATTCATTTCATTGTAACAAACAAGTTTCAAAATATTACTAATTGACAAAATTTTCTGCAGAATCAGTTTTAAATTTGTGTTTGTTTTTTCCAGATATTTAAGATTAAAAGTTCCTGAAACTGGCGGTCTCATTGTAGAAAGTAGTGACAACAGACAACGTGTTTTTGATCAATGCAAACCACCTAAAACAAAAAAAGATGTAATTCATTTGTTGAGTCATCAAGAAGAAGATAATTTTTCTATTTTCCGTGATTACAATTACAGATGTCCAAAAGCTAGGGAACCCATTGCTACGATTGCTATAGGTAGGATTAGTTTAGTTGTTGCTCAGACAAACTGGGAATGTACAATTTAAATTTATGGCTATGTGTTCAGGTATTTTTGATTTAATGGAAAGAACCTGGAGCGTGTACGCTGATAAACCGGAAGAAAATGAACCGTTATTTATCCTACCATTGAAAACAAAACGTGATAAATGAAATATGCTATAGCAATCAAGGATTACAAATAAATATCTTAGTAGAAGAGGAGAATATTTTGCATTTCATTCAAGATTTAAAACGTAATACCAATTACCATACTGTAGAAATTTTCACTGATATGAATTTTTAGTATTTTATTAATAAAGTATTTTCAACTCTTATCGTGTTCGCTATGAAATTTTTTTCTTCGAAGAAATCTTAAGAAAGCAAGATACTATAGTATAATAGTATTTAAAGCGAGACGATAAATGAGCATACTGTATAATATCATTTGTAAGATTTAAGATTTGTTCACATTCGCAAAAACAAGCATTATTCTTGTTAGAACTTAACATCTAAATTTTGTATCATCAACTAATTAGTACTTATGATGATGAAATTGTTATCTGGATTCTTGATATTATTGACACTTGCTTGTTTAGGCCTCATAAATCGGAAACACCAAGGTAAGTACTCGATATTTTGGGTTATTCGTGAAAAGAAATATGCTTACCTTGCATGGGGAATACAAACTGCCAACTAAGCATCGTCAATTGCTTCAACGTTGGGTACCTCTATCTACCTACTTCGAATTGTCTCTCTTGTTCATAATATTTATTATTCAACAATATTTCTTATTTTATTGTCATCAGTTTTCCAAGCATATTTTTCAAAACTTTGAACTGTAGCAATCTGGAATACGATATCAACATTAAATCAAAACAGCAACACTTGATATTGAAAATTTTCAAAATTTCAAACGGGAAATTCTAATTTGTAAAAGGGAAATTTAAGATTCATTCATCTCGTAGGAAAAGGCGGGGTAGTGTGTAGTCTGGATACGGGTAATCACATGTCTTATCAAAGATTGAACAGAAAGCGAAAGTAATAGTATTTTGCAGTATGTATTTTATACCATTCTTGCTGTGAATGTATTAGAAGTATTTGGAGGTAGGGCGTAATTATTTCACGCTCGCTGCTTCAAGGGTTTCAAACTAGTTCCTATAGTGTTAGATAATCTCGGTTGTATCGAATAAGCTTTTAGAACACACCTGTGAAATTTTACAGTCATGTCGACCAAAAGAATTTTGGTTTATGGAGGCAAAGGGGCTTTAGGAAGTGCCTGTGTTGATACTTTTAAGGCGCAAAAATGGGTATGTATTTCTTCATTCAATTTTAAATTCGTTGAACTTATAATTAGTAATCATTCTTTCGCAGTGGGTCGGAAATATTGACTCTAAAGTGAATGACGTTGCCGATGTTAATATTGTTGTTGACAGCAAAAAAGATCTATTGGAACAGGTTCGTTAGTTAGTATTGTTTTAAAACTTGTATCATGAATAAGTTTCATTAGAGTTTTCATTTTCTTCAGGAAAAATCTGTCATCGATCAATTGCAATCGTCATTGGGTGGAGATAAAGTTGATGCTATTATTTGCGTTGCTGGTGGTTGGGCTGGTGGAAATGCTGCATCGAAAGGTACTCAATCGTTTTTTCTATGTTATAATTTTATTGCAGATTTTGTAGAAATATTGTTGTTTCGTAGATTTTGTGAAAAATTGTGATTTGACTTACAAACAGAGTGCAATTACTTCTGTACTCGCGTCATCCATTGCAGCCAAATTATTGAAGAATGGAGGATTATTAACATTTACAGGTTCTGCTGCTGCCCTCGATCCTACTCCTGGTTGGTATATATTAGAAAAAAATGACGTAAAAATTCACACATTTTCGTAATTTTTATGTATTGTGTTAGGTATGATTGGTTATGGTATGTTCAAAGCATCGGTTCATCACCTCACCAAATCTTTAGGCGCTTCCAATAGTGGATTACCAGCCGATAGTACGGTTGTGGCTCTCTTACCAATTACTCTAGATACACCTATGAATCGTAAATTTATGCCAACTGCAGATTTCGCTTCTTGGACGCCTCTTGAATACATTTCTAGGTACAAATTTATCGATAATTATCTGTCTAAAATTAGCGAACATCATACACATTTGAGAAATATTTTAAATGATTTTATTGTTCCAGTTTATTAGTGAAATGGTGCAATAACGAATCCAGACCTCCAACTGGTAGTTTGGTTAAACTTGAAACTGAAAACAGCAAAACTCAGACAAAAGTCGTGTAATATTGGAGTACACAATTAATTCATTCAACAATATTCTATTGGAGAACGAAATGTGAACTGCTTGTTTATGCTATGTGGACCAATATGTGCAATATTTTGTTTTTTTTTTTCGCTTAAAATCATTTTTTGTGTTGCGTATCATCATGTTCAGTGAAATTTATTATAATTGTAAACGAATGACAATAATAAAGTATAGCTTTTTTCTTCAAAATAATGAAGTTCAGTCATTAATCAAGAATATTTCAGGTTTCGATATCGCACTTTTACAATGATTGCCGTATCTATTACGAGAAAGGTCAAAGGTCGAGAATATCAATAATTACTTTACTGATAATAAGTTTATCGCAAAATCACAACAGCAATAACTTTTTTTATTTCACTCGCTCAACAGTTACGCTAGCAATGAAGTGATAAATTATGAAAGGAATCATATTCAACATATTTATTTAAAATCACAGAACAAAATATGTACAAAAAACAACTTACAACATAGTTTCATTTATCGATGAGAAGCATTTTTATGCTATCTTCAAAGAAACATCACAAAAAAACATTCTTATCATTTTATTTCGGAACAATAAATTATTTATATCTTTCCCAATTGCTTCCGTCCTCAGGTAAGAGGCCATTCGTAACCAATAAAATAACATCTACTACCCACCAAATGCCAACTCCTCCAATAGTCAATAGTTTTCCAACACCTGTTCCAGTTTGGCCCAAGCTAAAACGATCAACACCAAAGAATCCAAGCAAAATGCTGAATAACAATGTAGTTAAAAAATAGTATCCTCCATATCTGCACAGTAAAAATTATCATTAATAATTTCCTACATCATGAGCGGAATTTAGAAATTACAAAAATATTTTACTTAAAGCAAGGTACTCCATCTCGATAAAAAGTTTTGTTACCGTAGCACTCGATTCCGTTGAGAACTTCGCATTTAACTTTTGTTCTTTCTACATCTTCATAACGGTAACTTCCATACTGTAATTGAAATCGCTGTGTTAAAATGTGAATTAAAACAAGTTATTATAAATCTACAAACTCTAACCTTCCAGCAACCATGTCCCGCTTCATCGCGAGCTGTTTTATTTCCTTTGAAATCTTCTGGAGCCTGACAATCAAGAAATTCCATCGGTCTGAAAAATTATTCAAGTATAGAATGTTAACATATACAAACACATTTTGGTAAACTTATTCAATGATGTACTTACAAGAATGAACATAACACTTTAGGACCTCGAGGATCAAACTTTTCATTAGAAATTTCCTCAGATTCTTTAGGATATGACGGTAAGGAATTTCTTAACTTTTGTTTCACCTCCTTAGATGAACCAATACACATGGAAATGAAAATGAAGAGTACATTTGAAAATAACCAAATGCTTGAATTTTTCATAATTCTGACAGAAGGTCACATTTTTTATACACCTATATGCTGTATGAATACAGTATACTCGAAAATGTAACAAATCAGTATAATTTCGTATAGTGAAAGATTATAGTAACGCTTCACTACTTAAAAACCTCATCAATTTACTCGTAAAAATTTTTACCCGAAAATTCAACCCCAGCGAAGAAAATAAGATGGAAATTTTTATCAATGAAAATAAAAAAATGTTTGTAAACAAAAACTCGAAATAATATTCAATTTCATCTGGATAAATCCACTAATCATAAAAACTACTGCTTGAAAATTTAAAGCCTAAAAATTTAATTTTTTAATTTTTGTTTTATTGTCCATGTATTACGATAAGCTCATTGAATATATTTGTATAAAATGAATGATAATGGAAATTACTCGAAATTTACTTCCGAATTGAACTAATTGTATAATATTATAAAGAAACTTGGCGAAAAGAATGGAGTTTTCTGGAAATTCGAGTTTCGGTATATATACTGTTGAATTCCTCCTATCGGTTGTAGTAACTTGTCTGAAGCGATCTATGAAGCGACTTTGTCTCTGCGATTTTATTACTTGAGTTTCTCTCGCGTTGATTTCGAAATTTCTACTGTTCAGAAGTGATTCGTGAATTTGTGTATTGTGAGCATTAGTTCACTGCTACGTTCTTGTGTGATCCGCTAGTAAATTCTTTTTGAAAAGTGAGCTCAGGAAACGTTCACGTTTCTATCGATTTCATATTTTTGCTGTGATTTGTTGATCTAACGAAATTGAAATTGTACAGATGTCTTTGGTTCCTTACTTGGTTCGCGATCTCATGGATGATCCATTTTATGACCGGTACTACAGTCCTGTCAGTCAACTATATGATCAGCACTTTGGAGGAGGAATATTCAACGATGATCTGTTCATCAATGGTCCAGCTCTGTACAATTATTTAAATCAGCTTCCTAGATTGAAATTTGAAAATACTGGTGCAACGGTTTCTGAAGATTCTAATCAGTTTAAGGTAACAATTATTTTTGTTTGATATATTTATTCAAATAGTAGTATGAACAAGCTTGGTATTCACATTGCGTAATCATTCGTAGGTTAACTTGGATGTTCAGCAGTTCAAACCTAACGAAGTGAATGTTAAAGTCGTCGATGATTATTTAGTCGTTGATGGTAGACATGAAGAGAAACGAGACAAACATGGTTTCATATCTCGTCAATTCACTCGTCGTTATAAACTTCCGGAAAACGTAATACCGGACAACATTTCTAGTAGTATATCATCCGATGGGATTTTATCTATTTCTGCTCCGAAAAAGTCTCAAACTATTGGATATACTAATGAGCGTCAAATTCCGATTGTTCGGACCAACACTCCAGCTCTGAAAGCGAAGCAGGATATTGTCGAAAAAAAGTAGTTTGACTTGAATAATTTCAAAATAGTAATCGCCCGATTGCCTTTTGGAGTTATTTTCGTAGGCATTTTTATGTGTAAAACTTATACGCTGTATTTATTGGCGCTCCATCGCTTGATGTAACTTAAGACTGGTTTTTTGTTGTATTATATTTTATCATTTCGTGTATACTTAAGAGAAGTAAATACCCACTGTAGTCATTATAATATCCTTACTTTCTTGATAATAAAATCATTTTATGGAACCATCTTTTTTTGTGTGTCTTTGTTTTTTATTTATTGGCTGGTAATGCGATATGTTACCTCTACATTTTGAATTTGCAAAGATAATGCGCGTTTTTTGCTGCATATGAGTATAAACCAATGAAATGGCCGCAAAAATGGAATAAAATCCGATAAATTTCAGATCAATGAGCGCTCTATCGTTGGAAAACTATACTGAATAAATTCTGATGCTTGGCAAAGAGCCTCTGGCGATAATAATTTTTTTTTTTACCATCATTCGCGAAAATTCTTGATAACGTTATGGTAGTGCCGCTCAAATTATCTCGAAGAATTGTGTAGTAAGTGTACGTAAAATAATGGTAAATTTAGCAAATCGAATATGGAAATACAGATCATTATTTGCCAGCTCTCTACCAACACAATTCACCACCAGTAAGTCATGTTTTCCACTAATTGATAAAAAATGCTTCAGTACTGCGAAATTCGAAGAACTGGCCGACGATACTTTGGATTCTCTCCACGAATACTTCGAAGACTTATTCGAGAAATACGATAAATCCTCAGATTCTGACATAATACTAAGCAGCGGAGTTTTAACTGTAAATTTTGGCTCCAAAAATGGAACGTATGTAATCAACAAGCAAACTCCGAATTTACAGATTTGGCTTAGTTCACCACTAAGTGGACCTAAAAGATATGATTACCATGAAAACATCGACGCTTGGATATATCGTCACGATAATCAATCGCTCCATCACCTATTACAACACGAAGTATCAAATATTTTTGACACAAATGTGAATTTTTTCCTTTGTAAACATAGTGGTTCCAAAATTCGTGCCTAAATGATTCATGTAATATATTCATATTGTTTATGTTGTTTGTGACATATATGATGTAAAATAAGAATATCATAAAGAGCATAATTTATTTAGTCTAACATTAAGTTTTACAAAGAAATTACAATTGCCCTAAAAACAAAGAACCTAATGAATACAATATTCTAACATGATTGACCACCTGCGCAACGTTTTCTTCTGTAATTCATTAATGGGTTTTGAATTTGTCTTAATTCATTCTGAAAGTAAATTTCGGTCTTGTTAATATTATGTAGTACTCACGAAATGTAAATAAAAATGTAGATATGGTCGTACAATTTCTTAAAATAAATATTTTTTCAGATGAATTCTTGTTTCATTCTTATATTGATACCTGGAGCTTTACAAAAAAAAGTATGAATATGTTTATAGAGCTGATATACAAAAATGATAAGGCAATGGTTTTTGGTTATATCTCCCAAAAGAGAAATTAAGCGGTTGCGATAAGAAGTTGGTTTGAAAATTTCGGACATATTAACATTTCAAGATGATATACTAAGCTGAGCATTATTGGACTCAAAATGTATGCATTTTAAAATATGCATCTTTTTCATACAGGTAGGTACTTTTCTTTTTTCTTTACTGTTTTTCTAGCGGGTATTTGTATATTAACTCGAAGTACTACATGAGCTGTAATTTAATGCTTACTTGACGATCTGATGATGTTTTTCTTATTAAAGCAAGTCGTGCTTCTTGAATAGCTTCCAATAATTTAGCTTGTGATAAAATTTGTCTATTTAATTCTTCTATTGCTGGTTCAGAATTCATTTCCAATAATGCAGCCATTGATTCATCAGATCGTTTTCGACCACAACCTGTCAATAATTTTTTTTAATTTTAAAAATTAAAATGGTGTGTAGGTATGGCAGTTGCTAATGTGTAAGGTTAGATTTTGTTATTTGTAGACACTGAAACGTGAAATTAATGTAGGTACCTAGCAGATCTACTATGTATCTAAATAGTATTCGTATTAGGTATAAATTTCGAAATAAATAATTTAAAACTTGAACGAGTGATGCAGAAAACTGAATGGAGAGGACTGAAACAATTTACGATTTAGGTATGTTATTGACATCATGGGTTTGTCTCGAGGGGAAAAAAGAAAAGGAGCAATGTATTTGAAAAAAAAAAACCTAAAGTAAATAATTTTTATTATTTTAACATTATACTGTATGTTCCTTTAAAGAACAAATCCATATTATGTCTTTCGTTCACAGAACCAAGTCTACAATTTTTTTTTCTTGCGAATCGTCTAATTTCACGAAGAAATTAAAAAATTATTTACCTGTAAAGGCATTACAAAATGGTTTCTTTCTTCTTTGCTCTACTAGTGGTTCAAATTCTCTGTCGTATAACTGAAAAATTATTAACAAACGATAATTTATTAGGCATTGAAACGATCTTATTTTATATTAAAATACACCTCATTTCTTTTCCATTACTTGAAAAAACTTTCTACGCAGTGATACCATAATCATTATCAATATCTATCTCTTAGTGAATCATTAATCGTTCGATTATTTTTACAAAAATTAAAACGCTACGGTTATACTGATAATATAAATGATACCAATCTAAAGAATGGATGTTTTTTATTGTTTACAAATGTACAACAATTTGACGTAAAAATGATTATAAATTTTAACGAATCGAATCCATATCTGCAATGAATTTTTTAATGAAGCTTTTCATTTTATCGACGGCAACGTTGAAAATGCGGTTACCTACATATTTTGATGTATAACATGCAAATTACATTTGATAACTAAAAATTGCAAAAATATTTCTTGCCGATTTACGCAGATATTTGGTAAACATCTCCTGTGAGTAGGATTGAAAAATAGCGGACTATACTTTGGTCTCATCGTGTACATGCTGATTGGTGTAGGCCTCTACTGTCGTTCGAAAATTTCAGCGTCAAATCTTTGCTCAGTATACGTAATGTTATTTCGATTTTGATAAATACACCCCAATGTTACGTCCGCCTATTATTTCATCGTCATAGAAAACTATTAACACGACGCCGATACGGATTTTCTAACCGGAAATAATTTATTTGGTGAGGTAAACGATTTCAACGTAACGCGAATTTTACTTCAGTGTCTAGTCTACAGTTTTTTAGGCACTTTAACACCTATAAATTTACGTCGTTCAAATTGAACATTGAAAAAGAAGGAATCGCAAAAGAGGCGCGTAGTAAATCGTTAAAATAATAGCATATAATTAATACGTGTAAATGAATTATAATTGTAGAATTAAAATTTGCATCGATGAAAAATTTCTAATACTTTTTCATCTTGGCTCTAATCATTCGGCCATCGACCACGTTCATTTTGTTTTTTCATTTCGAGCTTTTGAGCTGGTTTACCAACTAAATTTCAAAATGATTTGCGTTCGTTATTTTGTATACCTAGATGGTAATCTGATTTGTTCTTCGTCGTACGTACATATTTTCCTTCACGCTTCGTTATTGATGTATTGTAATCAAACACAGGAATGTAAAAGGTTTTACTTCACTAGTTGGGAAATCAAATCATTGAGATTTATGCAAATACTTCTCAATCTAGCATTGTGTTAACTATACGAAAAATTCAACTGAAAAAGAATAAGTATTTCAGTGCCGAAGATGTAACTACCTAATTGACGGTTCTCGTTCAGATATTTCAGATGGTCTATCGCAGAAGTACACTGATAAGTGAACACGTAAGTAACCAGTACAATGTAAGTAATAAATTCATAGCATAAATATGTGTATAATTATTTATATGAGAATAAAACGAAAAATGATGTAAATCAAATAGAATACGATCTACCGAGTACTAAGTACTATTAACATATGTTCATCTTATTTTGTAAAATTGACGATAATCGAATCTTGAATTTTGTTAAACGTAGTCTTTCGTCAAGTGAAAATAATCAATTCATCTCGTCATGTTATCAAATCAATGGCAGAAAACGAACACGAGCAATAAGAAAAATGCGAATCATTCATGGATATAACGCATGTAAATATAGTTTTAGTACAAAGAAAAGGAAAAAATAGAGAAAAAACCAACATCGACGAAGAATGAAGAATATACTCGGTTAAATTTAGCTTTTGAATTGAGTTTAATTCTCATTCATGCGAGTACTTAACCAAGTTTAGACTTTTTAACACGTTAAAAAAGCACAATTTTCAATCAAACTTGGAAAAACATTTCGATGAAAAAGTTAAAGCGGAAATTTCAAGCAACGAGATTTTAAAAATAAGTATAAAAGTGCTGATTAATAAAAAACCAAGAGGTTTGCGGCATTGCCACAAATACCTATCTAAACTTACACGAACGGTGAAAAATAGGTTGGTAGGTACTTAGGTAAGTGGTAACATAACACGAAATAAAGCCACATCTTGTATATTTACATATAGATACTTACATTTCTTTGCATTATGACGTCATCGGAAATAATTTCTCTAATTTCGAAAATCAGTAATAGTGACGTTATCGTTATGACTAAAAAACGCATTTTGATTACTGGCGTTGGCAACTATACGATACCTGTAAAAGAAAATGACGAATAAAAATATTGCTACTCTTACACGCTACGTCAGTAAATAAATGATAACCTAAAACATCTTCGTAAGCGGAATACGCTTGGCCACCTGCATAATAAAAGTGAATTGGCTTCTACGTATGTATACACGAATCGTTTCATAAACTATGGGTGAAAATTGCTGGAGAAAAAAAATCTTCAAACCGCTTTATTTTTTTTACCGATAATAATTTAACTGATATTCGAGTTCGATATTCTAACATATCTAGTAGCTGCTATATTACCCATAAAAATAAAAATCCCTAACATAGATACCTCACATATCGTAAATGTTAACAATCCATAAATGTAACCTTGCGCCAACATCTGTACTTTTTCAGATAAAAAACCACCTTTAAAAGCCAACGAAATCCGATCCTTTTTCACCGCAACTTGATGGTTTTTGTATTGTAGGTATAGATAGGTATCAAGAACAGATGTTCAATTTTAGAATTGATTAAAATCTTACAAGTTGTCAATAAGCAATTCAGGTACCACCTACCATCAAAGTTTTTGGAAGGATTTGTTTGGTAGCTAATCTAGGTATACTATGGTAAGCACTTCTTGTAGTTCTTTCGAAAATGATTCACAGCCAGGTATTAAAAAAACCTAAAGTTTATCCAGTTGAAATGTTCGCGGTAATTTAAACGATTTGAAAATATTTTTTCATTGCTTTACGCGACTGGTACAAAAAAAATTCTCCAGGGTTGTTTGTAATAACATTTTTAAAAAGAGACCGAATAATTTACCCTTCAGAATTGGGGTGTACCTTGGCTATACACATTATCTACTCACCTTTTGGAATAATCTTCTTGTTTTTAATCTTTCATATGTGTGTTGAATTTTTAAATAACACGAATCTTTGGATCAAATACTACGTATTTAAATTTTAAAAACCATCTAATACCTACTCATGTTTTAGTGCTTTTTAGGCTAATGTAAGAGATTTGTACGTATGTTCTTGTAAATTGATAAAAATATGCGTGGGTTGGTTTAGAATCTTTTTAGAATTTACTCTAAATGATTACTTAGCTAACAATAGGTATAACTATCTACCTACACTCGGCAAACGTACTGATAATAATACTTTTGTATGTAATATATTGTGTCTTTCCATTAATGTCACTCACAGCGCAAATACATACGTTTTCTATCAGCTATATCGTCGAACAAAATTATTAAATAATTTGTATAATTAGAAAAGTGTAGGTAGGATAAGGTAACTAATTCAACCTTGGAATTGTAATTGACTTACCAAATCTAGTGTAAATAAGAACAATGATTTAAGGACTACTTTACGCAGATTATATTTTCATAAATTATATTCGTAGGTGTTAAATGAAAAAATAACGCATCGCAAATAAATTATATGCTCTGCTTCTTACAGTTGTTACCTTGTAAAAAGAAAAACTTTTTCAGCACCCACTAAATTTACGTTTCAAATTTCGTGCTACAAAAACCGAGGGAGTGGGCTATGTAGAATAGGAAGCAAATAATTTCTCAAGGTCAATAATGTTGGAAAACGATCTTATCTCGATAATCGGAGACTGCCCGACGAAAATTAGGTGAACCTGTTGTTTCGTGTATACGAAGACGCAATAATTACTACGTAATAGAACCAGAATTTGAAATATGAGTCAAAAATGATTTCAAAATGATAATTAAATCAAGAAACTCGAAAAATAGAAACTATTACAACTTCAAAGGCGGATCTTCAGACTAGTGAAGACAGAATGCCAAGACTTCTCAATCCTCATGTTGAATTAGTATCCAACTTTCTTAAACAATTTATCATTGATTATAAATATTGTTTCTAAAAAAATTCTAATCAAAACAAATTTTTAAATGTGGGAATGGAACCTGGGTGTAGATCTGAATAAATGATATGTTCATATTTTGTCTAATTGAAAAATTAAACGGGTCGTTGAATGGAGAAAATCCCACCGAAGAATTTTGTTCGGTACATTTTTTTTTCAAACAAGAAAATTAAAGGAGCTACCTGTGCATTGTGTTACAGTGGTTTTTTTTAATGATACCGGACACCTGGTGAGAGGAAGAGCGTCCTAAGTAGGGAAAGAACAACGAAGAACCGAGAATCAAAAATGTAAAAAACATGCGATTTCAGGGAACAAGAATGAAAAATATCTATAACAACGAAGTTGCGTAAGTAATTGGAAAAATGAGAACAAAAACGAGAACATTTGAGGATTGAGTTGAATAGCAAAAACCAACAAGAACGGAAACAGAGAACCAACCGAAACCAGATAATGAACAAGAACACAAACGAAAACAATATTTCGAGAATCGTGAAGAACAAATTTTGATTTATGAGAGCAAGAACAAGATCGAGAACCAAAATTCACTCGTTCTTCCAAGACTTGAGATTTTGGGGTCAACCTGGCACGCGGTAAGGCCGGTAAAACGATTACTGAAAGTTTTTGTCCAGGGTTACTCAAGACTTCTCTGTTAGGAGCACTCTTCACTAATTCCTGTTCAAATTGTTCACAATTCTGATTGGCCAAGATCTCAGACGTAGATTCTTTCAGATTTTTATTTAGAGAAAGAATAATTTCTGCTCAATGAGCAAGAATTAGTGAACAGTATCTTTACAGGGAAACACAAACGGAACTCTAAGTCGTAATCTCTTTACTCCTGGAGCAAGAGATTTCATCTTTAGTGTTTCAGTGTCTATACCTGATGCCACAAAAAAAAACGGTCAGTTGAAAAAGTTGCTTTAGTATCGTGATAATTGAAGGAGCTACGATTGTTTTAAAAAAATGTTGATTGAAATGAATTTTCGAGTAAGGGAATGGATGGTAGGTGGAAACTTGGTTAAATTTTGTCATTTTTATTTTTTAGTCAACATCAAAATTGAAAAGGCTTTTCTAACAAATTGACCAAAATGAAATCTTCAAAAAAATAATAATCGTGGATATGGATGGTTACATAGAAAGTTTAACAAACTTTGTTCTCTTCATTTTTTTCCCAACACGAAGACTGAAGGAACTATATCAAAATAATTTGACAGTGAAGAAATGATTTTGAAAAACAACTTGCTCACAACTTCTTCAATTTCCTATTAGACAAAAATTGAAAATTAAAAAATTTGTTCAGTTTTCTACGTACTATCCATATCCATCATTATTATTTTTAAATTTTATTTTGATCAACAAAGTAAAATTTGCTGTTTTCCATCTACTATTCATTCCCATGGTTAAAAATTCGTTTCGATGAAATTTTTTTTAAAGCCACCATTTGCTTTTTCAATTTTTAAAATAAGCAACTTTTTCAACTGACATATTTTTTTGATGGTACCAGGTTGTACACAAATTTCAAGTTTGACATCCTATCATCGGACACCCTGTATAAAATATGCTCGCAGTTTCTTCAGTTTTTATGTGGTCCATTTTTAATATTTTTTTATCTATTTTCATCAAATTCGTCTTGATTTTAATTCTTTTAAAAAGAATATTTGCCCCTTCAATTTTCAAGATAAGCAAATTTTTTGATATAACGCGTCCAAGTTTGCAGACTACCTACCAGGCACTCAGCATCCCGATCTGTAAAGTTACCATTTTGAAACGATATTATTTGTATCTCAAATAGGGGACAATCTAAGGTTTCTTTGCGGTTTCAAAACCACATTTTTTATTTTGAAACGGTTTTAAAACTGCTTAAAAACAGCTTCAGAATTGTTTCGAAGCATTTAAAGTGTATTAAAACAGTTATAAAACTGTATTAAAGCAGTTGTATAGTTTCAAAACTTTGAACCCATTTTAATTATTTTGAAACTGTTTTGAAGCTGTATTGAGGCAGTTTCAAATTTACAGATTGGAATGTTGTAATTTCAGTAAAGATTTAGAACTTAATTTACTAGAAAGCTCAATTGTTTTCCACAAAAAGTGCAACAAAGTTGAAGTTAAAATTTAGAGGCACCCACATCCTCTTCGCTGAGAATTCTATTTGTCTTGAACTTACACATATAACGAGTATACTAAATGTACCTAATTATTTAGTTATTTTTTCGTTTTGGGTTCATTCAAGTACCCCTTTTCCCCTCGTTGCTGCAAATCTCCATATTTTATCTATGCAGCAATAATTTGGTTCAAGTATGAAAAAAATTAGAAGAAATACTTTATATTTTTTAATAAATTCAATGAAGCAAAATAAAAGACGATAGAATAAAGCTTTGAAAAATCTACGCATTCAATAACTCAGCAACATATCGACGTCTTTACATTTTCCAACTTAATCAATGGACAAAAAACTGAAAATAAATGTTCTATAAGATAAATTACATTACTTTCTTGTCCATGTATAAAATTGAAAAAGCTGCAAATCTTATATTTGAGCATGTAACACCTTCAGCTTTGAATATAGACAAGAAGTGAAAGTGTCCATTTTGTGAGGCATGAAAAGCTGATCAAAATAAGTGCGATGTACAAAAAAAACGAATTTTTGCCCTTAAAATGTATATGATAAGCAAACTCATCTTAGAACATTGAACAGAATACTCTCGGTATACAATAAAGTTGTTCTGGAATTCAGAAAATAAAAAATTAAAATAATAGCAATATTTTTTCGAGGAAATATACGATTCGAGATTATAAGAAAGTATTTTTCAAATAACCCAATCACCGTCAAAATAATTATGCAGAGAGTTTTATTTTAAAAATATATATATATACAGGAAAAGGTAGGGACGATAACAAAAATCATTGCCAAAGGAAAATGTACCTATACATCACGAACGAATTGTGATACCTGCTCCATAAACAAATGGCTTAAAAAAAATGCCTTTCAACTTTTGTTGTTACTTCATCTTTTTTCTCTCGGCTGATTATAATATCCATACTACAAAAAACTGTCGGTGGTATAATTATTAGTCTCACACGTATAGATATTCAACATATTATTCTCATATGTATACATATTGAAATTAAAAAAAAAAAAAGGCTTATCTTTTACCGTCAGGAATATATAAATTGAAACAAATGTATATTTATCGTAAAAAAAAAAATAATAATAATAAAAAAATAACAAACCTTTCATTAATATAGATACCTTATATGAATAAGTTACGTATATCAGCATATGACCGAATCACCCAAGGTTTTTTGCATTTTTTTTTTTTTTTTTTTTTTTATAATATTTTTTTAAAAAAAAAAAA